>CM031683.1:27516398-27543898 GCA_006182925.3 Reinhardtius hippoglossoides
TCTCCTAAAGGAGACAGGTTAGGAAGCAGTGAAGCTCCTTTCCTTTCATTAAGGATGGTCCCATGTCTCCTCTCCTAAAGGAGACAGGTTAGGAAGCAGTGAAGCTCCTTTCCTTTCATTAAGGATGGTCCCATGTTTCCTCTCCTAAAGGAGACAGGTTAGGAAGCAGTGAAGCTCCTTTCCTTTCATTAAGGATGGTCCCATGTCTCCTCTCCTAAAGGAGACAGGTTAGGAAGCAGTGAAGCTCCTTTCCTTTCATTAAGGATGGTCCCATGTTTCCTCTCCTAAAGGAGACAGGTTAGGAAGCAGTGAAGCTCCTTTCCTTTCATTAAGGATGGTCCCATGTCTCCTCTCCTAAAGGAGACAGGTTAGGAAGCAGTGAAGCTCCTTTCCTTTCATTAAGGATGGTCCCATGTCTCCTCTCCTAAAGGAGACAGGTTAGGAAGCAGTGAAGCTCCTTTCCTTTCATTAAGGATGGTTCCATGTCTCCTCTCCTAAAGGAGACAGGTTAGGAAGCAGTGAAGCTCCTTTCCTTTCATTAAGGATGGTCCCATGTCTCCTCTCCTAAAGGAGACAGGTTAGGAAGCAGTGAAGCTCCTTTCCTTTCATTAAGGATGGTCCCATGTTTCCTCTCCTAAAGGAGACAGGTTAGGAAGCAGTGAAGCTCCTTTCCTTTCATTAAGGATGGTCCCATGTCTCCTCTCCTAAAGGAGACAGGTTAGGAAGCAGTGAAGCTCCTTTCCTTTCATTAAGGATGGTCCCATGTCTCCTCTCCTAAAGGAGACAGGTTAGGAAGCAGTGAAGCTCCTTTCCTTTCATTAAGGATGGTCCCATGTCTCCTCTCCTAAAGGAGACAGGTTAGGAAGCAGTGAAGCTCCTTTCCTTTCATTAAGGATGGTTCAGTGTCTCCTCTCCTAAAGGAGACAGGTTAGGAAGCAGTGAAGCTCCTTTCCTTTCATTAAGGATGGTCCCATGTTTCCTCTCCTAAAGGAGACAGGTTAGGAAGCAGTGAAGCTCCTTTCCTTTCATTAAGGATGGTCCCATGTTTCCTCTCCTAAAGGAGACAGGTTAGGAAGCAGTGAAGCTCCTTTCCTTTCATTAAGGATGGTCCCATGTCTCCTCTCCTAAAGGAGACAGGTTAGGAAACACTTCAGGTCGTTTCACTCAGGTAAGAACCACCCGTAACATTGCTAATGCTAATGCTAATGTTTGCTAATGCTAATGCTAATGTTTGCTAATGCTAGCCACTCTCTTTTCAGTTATTTAGGTCAAAGACGTTTAGTTTGTTTTTAAATATCTTTACCTAGAAATTAACACTTAGTAAGATTCCATGCTAACATAATAAAAGCAAGCTCGGCTAACTGTTATCTAGCCTAATGTTAGCTTACGGCGGTAATAATTAATATTAACTTCACCTTACAAAGTGTTGAATGTTGTAAAGAGACGGATAAAACTATGAGTCAAATATAAATAATAAATATATAAACAAATATTTGATACTTTTTGAAAAAATATGCACAGAAGCTTTATTATCATTATGAATTATATTTGCTTAAATAAACAGTGAAAAAAACAATAAAATTCTCCTCGACAATAGAGTTTATCAATGGAAAATCAGGAAATGTAAATGAAAAATATTTCTGATAAGTTTAAAGAGAAGAATCCACATATTGAGCTGAGTCCTGACGGGGGGGGGGGGGAATCTAACGGAAAGTTTCCAAATCGTGATAAATATGAATGTTTCAGCTCAGCAGACAGGAAGTGACATTTTAAAAATAAAGGTATTATGCAGAAGATTTAGAGACAAATATCAAGAGGACATTTTTAATGTAAACATAGCAACTGAAATATTGAGTCCTGATGTAATTTTTAAAAACAAAGTGTTAATCTTGTGCAGGTGAATGATCAGGTGGGGGAACCCGAGCTGAGTGGTACCTGAGTGGAGAGCTGGGTTCCTCTCAGCATGAAGCCCAGCGTGCAGCCCGTCAGCACCGCGATGACGGACAGGGTGAGCAGCCCGTTCCTCCGGCAGAACTTCTGGATCCTCCGCCGCAGGTCCGACTTCCACGTCACCCGGAGGAAAGTCTTCATCTGGTCCCCCATCGTCCCCTCTGTGCTCCCGGGACCGCACGAGCCGTTGACGGAGCCGGTCTCCTCCTCGCCACTCGGTAACAGAAGCTCCTCCATGGTCCGGTGTGTGCAGTTGGCCGGGTGACAGACCTGTGCGAGCCAGAGACGAGTTAGCCTTTCCCCTGAGGATTAACTCATCACGATCAGAGCCACCCGGAGCCCGAAGGCCTCCTGCAGCCGGCTCCGGACTTACCAGGACTAAGAGGCTTAGAGGAAAGTACCTCACACGCCTTTGTTGTGGCATCTGGTCCTGGTCTGTTCTGCTGGACCTGGTCTCTGCTGCTGCTGGACCTGGGCTCTGCTGCTGGACCTGGGCTCTGCTGCTGCTGGACCTGGGCTCTGCTGCTGGACCTGGTCTCTGCTGCTGCTGGACCTGTTGAGGAGGTGTCGGGATCAGTCTAAAGTCTTCCTTTACACAGGAGCCTTTCAGGAACACTGGGGCCCCTGGGTAAAAGGGACCTGGGGGGCCCTGCACTGAACCAGAGTGATGGACAGTTTCCATCCATGGTGTCGTTAGAGTCTCTGTGGACTCATGTCCTCAGGGCCCCGTCTCAGCTCGACGCTGCAGTTCCTCAGATGTCCACTAGATGGTGGTTCAGGATAGGGTCTTCACCTTCACCTTCTATGTAAAGTACCTTGAGATAATGTATATTATGATTTGATGATATACAAATAAATTGAATTGAATAAATGTGTGGCCCTAAATCCCACAATCTGGACCTTTAAATATAAATAAATATACTATTGACTACAAGCTGACTCGACCAATCAGATGACCAGATCCAGACTTGGACTTCTGGCCAGTGATTGGACCAGCTCCTGATCCCCCCCCCCCCCTCCTCTCAAACTGTGACATCATCACCTGGTGTGTTACCTCATGGCTGCTCTCTTCCTGTGACTCAGGAACGAGTCGTGGATCAGATTCACGAGCGTCACGACGTCAGAGCCGGACGTGGAGAACAACTCAGAGAAACAACTGTTCACATCAAACAGACACGTTAACAATGACTGATGACACTTTAATTTTACAGTAATATCAAATTGAGTCAAAAATACAAACAGTTCGAGATCACAAGATACACAAATGATAAGTTACATGCATGAATCCTAACAGTGTTGAAGTTTGTTATCAGCAGGTTTTAATAAATTAAAGAGTCAAGCTACAGAATCACTTCAGCCTGAATATAAACTCAAAGGTCAGTTTATTAGGTACAGCTGATAATCCACAACCTGCTGCGTCTCAAACCTTTAGACCGTTATGTTTATTACTGAGGTCACAGTTACAGGTCAGAATATGACATGATCCCTCGAGGGCCCGCTCACTGATCCTTCTGTGACTGGATTCTATTACATTTATAATATTTATAATATTTAAAGCCTCTGAATGAGGTGACTTACAGAATAACTCACCAACAAAACCAGGGAAAAAGAAAACAACTGGAATGGAAATGTAAACGAAAAGATTTAAAACAAAAGATTTGAATAGTTCCATGAGGAAATAAAGGTATTTAACTTTTTATGAAACTTCAGAGAAACATGAGCTGACGTCACGTTCACAGACTCAGAGCGTCTCTTCCTCCGGCTGCTCCAGATGTTTCTGCCTTCATTCAAAGACGAGCAATAGTTTGTATTTTCTCTGTCACTCTGACAACCAGATGTTTGCTCTGTTCCAGCTGCAGATTCTCATAATGGTTCCTCTAAAGCCATTTTCAGACCTGAGCTCCAGGTGAACTCCAGAGAGTCGTCTCCAGAGCTTCTCCAGAGTTTGTGTTTCACAGCTGAACAACACAGCAGCAGATCCTCCTCCTGGTTCAGGTGAGGGGGGGGGGGGGCAGCCGGGTGCAGCAGACAGAGACAGGAAGTGACGTGTCACCTCTGCTGCAGAGGTCACGTGATCATGTTGACATCACCTGACACGTCGTCAGCTCTGATCACCACGAACTCTCTTGTTGTTCTCACATCGGATTCTCCTGAATTTATACAAACATTACACCAGGAGGCGGATGAAGTCCGTAGAACCTGTGTTCACACATGCACCTCCTCCTGAGAGAAACACGTGGGAACTGTGGAGTCCAGTGTCTGAAAGCAGCTACAGGGTTTACTTTGGTATCGTCGTCTGAGTCAGTGACTTCCTGTCCGTCACCACTTGATAAAGACGAGAGCGGCGAGCGCTGCATACCCGAGGATTAGGAAGAGCACTTTGAGGAGCCGGTCCTGTTTGTCGTCCAGCTCTCGGGACAGGATCTCGAAGAAGGTGACGAACAGGAAGGTACCGGCTGCGAGTCCCTGCAGCACCACGGACACCACGCCACCCGCCAGCGTCTGAGCCGACTCAATGCCCATTCCTACCAGCATGCCCAGTGGGATCATCAGGCTGACTGTGACACCCAGCTTGGCAGCATCCTTCATGCCCTGTGACGCCTTGGCCATGCTGACGCCAAGGGCGACAGCGGCCAGCGTCTCATGTATGGCCACGCCCAGGAAGAGGCTGTCCAGCTTTGCTGCATCCTCCTGCAGGCCGAGCGCCAGTCCCTCAAACACCGAGTGAGCCGACAGAGCCAGGACCAGGCTAACAAGCCGCAGAGGCCTTGCCCCCGCAAGCTCCACCGGGTTGAAGTGTCCGTGCCGGTGTCCATGTGAGCGGTGAGCGCTGCCTCTGCCCCCGTCCGGTGAGCCCCCATCCGAGGCGATGAAGGGCGTCTCATACTCGGAGTCACTGCCGGCCTCAGAGCCACCGGCGTTGAAGGTCTTCAGGTCGATGAAGGACGGTTTCTCCTTCTTGAAGGTGAGGACGGCCTGTTCCACGAACACAGTGAGGAAGAAGCCGAGCATCATCATCGTCTCCGCCACAGGATAATTACTGCTGATCTGCAGCTGTTGGAACACGTCGCCCACCTGAGGAGACAGAGCGGGATCACTGCTGACACTCCCATAGTCCAGATGTCTACATGTACGAATCAACACAGGACGCCAGGTCCACGTGCACATTAGAGTTATTAAAGCTGCAGTGTCACAGTTACTGTGTTACTGATTTCCATGATAAGGCTTATTTATGATCCGGCTGCAGCATAGCGCCCGGTCCTGGACTTTGAGAGTCAGGCAGAACTAAGATCAACTTAATTAGAGCCCAGGTTCCAGAACCACTTCTAAGAGAAGTGGTTTCATGAAACCTCTCTAGTAGTGGACACTGTCTCATGTCTTCTTACAGGACACTGTGGGTCAGCACTTACCTTGTCTCTGACGGCCGGCAGCAGAGCATTGAAGCATGTGGCGAGGAACACGCCTCCTCCGAAGGAGTTACAGAGAGACAGAGCTCTCCTGTACCTTTGCGCCTTGTCGTAGTCGACCAGCAGGAGGCGCACTGGGACCAGAATGCCGGCCAGCATGAGGCCGAACAATCCCAGCAGGCCGAGAAGCTTCTTCACCAGGATCTGCATCCTGACGCCGCTAACGCTTAGCAGGTGCTAAAGAGTGGACGCCATCATTACATCAACCTGAGAGAGAGAGAGAGAGAGAGAGGAGAGGGGGGGAGAGAGAGAGAGAGAGAGGAGAGAGAGAGGAGAGAGAGAGAGAGGAGAGAGAAGAGAGAGAGGAGGAGAGAGAGGAGAGAGAGAGAGAGAGAAGAGAGAAGAGAGAGAGAGACAGGGGGAGAAGAGAGAGGAGACGAGAGAGGAGAGGAGGAGAGAGAAGAGGAGAGAGAGAGAGAGAGGAGAGAGGGAGAGAGAGGAGAAGAGAGAGAGAGAGAGAAGAAGAGAGAGAGAGAGAGAGAGAGAGACAGAGAAGAGGAGGAGAGAGAAGACAGGAGAAGAGAAGACAGACAGAGAGAGAGAGAGAGACGAGAGACAAGAAGACAGGAAGAGACGAGACAGAAGACAGAGAGAGAGAGAGAGAGAGAGAGACTGTTACGTTGGATTTTCTCCACACCCTGGTTCTCCTTTCCTAACTCCTTACAGCATCTCCTTTCCTAACTCCTTACAGCATCTCCTTTCCTAACTCCTTTCCTAACTCCTTACAGCATCTCCTTTCCTAACTCCTTACAGCATCTCCTTTCCTAACTCCTTACAGCATCTCCTTCGGGCTCAAGGAACAGTGGTTAGGAAAGTAGATTATTTGGACTTTCTGAACCAGATCACCACAGCTGTATCGGTATCAGTATCATAATCAGTCAGTTAGACAGCAGCTGAGAACTGAGGCATACAAATGTCACATAAATATAATTCAGATTAAAAGTATTAAAGCCTTTATTCTGGAATGTGGTGGAAGTAGAAGTGGCATGAGGGCAGTAACTGAGTAAACTAACCAGCTAGCTAAACAACTAACTAGCAGTACATATCGATGGAAACGTGTTTACTTTATAAACCGGTTCTGTTTGAAACGTAAAGTTCACATCTGAGCTTAAATCCAGTTCCTGTCAGGAAGTTCAAAATAAAAGATTAACGCGTCAGAACCATCAGAACCAGTCGCTATCGTGACAATTAACTTTCTAAGAATCCCATCTCTTCACTGTTTATTTAATTATTCACCAGCTTCATATTCATCACTTGGGTTTGGATCAGATCATCTCCCTCCTCTCCATCACAGATGATCTTAGTTCCGCTCCGGTTCCGGTGCCTGCGGCGAACTTCCCCGCTAGCACTCGTTAGCTTCCTGCAGCTAACCTCTCTGCTAACACCGGGAAACATCAGCGCACATCTGTGTGACTGAGACTCAACAAAGACCTGAGACCAACATGACGAGAATCGGACGTGGACCGTTTACCTGCCCGGGCCACAGTCCGCTGGGCCTCTGCTCCGCGGCTCCTCCGCTCCGCTGATGCACGAAGACACTTCCGCCTACGTCACGAGCTCTGACCTGGTTCCTGATGACGTCAGCAGCGATGGATACCAGGAAGTGATGCTTTAATGTGTTTATCTTTCTTCTCGTGTCATTTTCATTAGATTGGTTTTTGACATGAAAGGTTGTTTGACTTTTTATTTCCTACTTGTAATAAATACGGTTATTATTAAATATTAAATATGTGGTTCAGTAAATTAACAGGTTTTTCAGTTTGGCTCAATATTTTGAAAAGATAAAGTTTTACTTCTTCAGAAGGTAAAAACAAAGTCAGTGAACATCGTGTGTTTGAGTTTAACAGAAACCAGAGACCAACGAGGAACCATGAAGATTTAAAAAAGCCAAACCTCAGAAACAGATTCAAACTTAGAGATGATTAAAAAAATAAATAATGGAATTTTAAATGTCTGCTCTTTTTAAAAACAGTTTGAGTATTTATGTGTAAAAATCTAAAGCAACAATAGAAACAAAGAAACTGCTTCCAATGCCTCGACATCCAAAACATCTCAGGCAGTTCAGAGGACCTTCTGTCCGTGAGGGGGACGGGGACAGAGAGGTTCTCCTCCACTGACCCAGGAGTGGTCAGTTGGACCAAGCCCCAGACTGGGAGACGTTGGTGGACGTGGGCCAGCGGCTCCCAGTCCCATCACATATTGTCACTACCACCCTGAGACCTGATGCTCTGGTCCAACACCCTGCTCCTCGTCTACCTGGTAGAACTGACAGAACCCTGTGAGGATAATGCTGATGAATAAGAGGAAAAGGCTGCGATGGGACATAGTTGGACCTGTGGAGGTCGGCTGCAGGAGTTTCATTCCAACATCCACCATCAGGCTGCTCAAAGATCTGGGCTCCATGGACAGGTCCTGCTCCAGACCATGACAGAAACATCACACACTGCAGAACGCTGCAGCCAACGGCTCTGGATCAGGAGGACAGATCCCAACTGGGCCCCAGGATGCTAGAGACATGCACCCAGATCAACCTGTGGGGGGGCCGGCCTCAGAAGAGGGTGTCTGGTGATTACAAGCAGGAAACAACAGATGCTAAATTCTGTCCCTAACATCGGCTGGTGGTCACTAGCATCTGATAACATCTGCTGGTGGTCACTAACATCTGCTGGTGGTCACTAACATCTGATAACATCTGCTGGTGGTCACTAGCATCTGATAACATCTGCTGGTGGTCACTAGCATCTGATAACATCTGCTGGTGGTCAAACACGAGAACATCTGATTGGAAGATTTAAACATAGCCAAACCTCGATAACAGATGTCAAACACCTGAACTGATGCTGTGGTCCTAACATCCGCTTGGTCTCATCTGTCTACTGTGGTGTAACTGAACAGAACCCTGTGAGGATAATGCTGTGAATAAATGAAAATTGCGGTGGCAGATGAACATTAGTGTGGACACTGTGAGGTCGGTACTGCAGATATCTCTGTTCACAACATCCACCACTACAGTGTTGCCTCTATAACATTCTGGTGGTCTACATGGACATGGGTCCTGCTCCAGACCATGACGAAACATCGCTACATCTGCAGAACGTGCATAGCCAACGGCTCTGGGGTCAGGAGGACAGATCTGCCAACTGTGGGCCACATGATAGCTGAGACATGCACCAATCAACACGTGGGGGGTCGCCTCAGAAAGGTGTCTGGTGGATTACAACATGGAAACAACGAAATTTTGTCCTAACATCGGCTGGTGGTCACTAACATCTGCTGGTGGTCACTACATCTGATAACATCTGCTGGTGGTCACTACATCTGATAACATCTGCTGGTGGTCACTACATCTGATAACATCTGCTGTGGTCACTAACATCTGATAACATCTGCTGGTGGTCACCATCTGATAACATCTGCTGGTGGTCACTAACATCTGCTGGTGGTCACTAACATCTGATAACATCTGCTGGTGGTCACTAGCATCTGATAACATCTGCTGGTGGTCACACATCTAACATCTGTGGTGGTCACTAACATCTGATACATGCTGGGTGGTCACTAACATCTGATAACATCTGCTGGTGGTCACTAACATCTGATAACATCGTGTGGTCATAACATCTGCTGGTGGTCACTAACATCTGATAAATCTGCTGGTGGTCACTAACATCTGATATGCTGGTGGTCACTAACATCTGCTGTGTGGTCACTAACATCTGATAACATCTGCTGTGTGGTCACTAATCTGATAACATCTGCGGTGGTCACTAAATCTGTGGTGGCATCTACACTGGATATTGAACATCTGCTGGTGGTCACTAACATCTGATAACATCTGCTGGTGGTCACTAACATCTGATAACATCTGCTGGTGGTCACTAACATCTGATAACATCTGCTGGTGGTTGGTATTAATTGAACACACAAGGGATATTCTCCATCGTGTCCTATGTTCTAAACTGGGACAGTGTTTGTTTAAAAAGGCAAAGAGGTAATGACGTCTGATCTTGTGAGCAGGTAACATGGTTTTCATAGTACTTTCATATTGCTGCCATACAAGCCAGTATCCAGTCAGATTTACCTTTAGCCTCAGGTACCCTCAAAACCAGCTTTATCGTTGATTACAGCCAAAACACTTGATGACGCTAAGATACACAACTGAGGTTATGTCCCTATCACCTGCTCTAACACCTGCTAACACCTGCTAACACCTGTGAACACCTGTAACACCTGTGAACATCTGCTAACACCTGCTAACACCTGTGAACATCTGCTAACACCTGTGAACATCTGCTAACACCTGCTGAACACCTGTGAACATCTGCTAACACCTGTGAACATCTGCTAACACCTGTGAACATCTGCTATCACCTGCTAACACCTGTGAACACCTGCTAACACCTGTGAACATCTGCTAACACCTGTAACACCTGTGAACATCTGCTATCACCTGCTAACACCTGTGAACATCTGCTAACACCTGTGAACATCTGCTAACACCTGTGAACATCTGCTAACACCTGTGAACACCTGCGAACATCTGCTAACACCTGCTGAACACCTGCTAACACCTGTGAACATCTGCTAACACCTGCTAACACCTGCTAACACCTGTGAACATCTGCTGGTAGCTGGTAACTTAAATTGTGCAGAAGACCTTCAAATGCAAAAGAGACTTCACCATCTTGTCCCATATTCTAAATGTTTTATTCTTTAGTTTTCACTTACTATTATACCTTATTGTTATTATCTATATTCTTTGTTATTCACAACAGTGTGTGTGTATATAGAGTTTTTATTATTTGTTTGACAGGAGAGAAAACTCATCAGACAGAAGATGTAAAATGTTGAGATGCTTTTTTTAATTTCCCATCTCTGTTTAAATAGCTCACACACACACACACACACACACACACACACACACACACACACACACACACACACACACACACACACACACACACACACACACACACACACACACACACACACACACACACACACACACACACACACCTCTGCAGCTGTTTAACATCTGGGACATTGTTGTTATCAGAGCTTGGTTTATTAGAATTCAATGTGTTTGATGTCAAAGTGTTGAGTCACATAGTTCTTCATAAAAAACACAGCGCCACAGGAAGTGGGCGTTGTTTTTGGTGACGTGGCTCCTGAATGAGCCCCCCCCCCCCCCCACACCTCTCATGCAGGAATTATTCAGTGATGGGAAAAAAAAAAAACCTCTTTCAAGTCCTTCGAGCGTTAATGATCCGGATCAGAAAGAAAGAAAGGTCTGCTCGTCTCCTGCACATGAGAATCTCACCACCTGGAACGAGACAGGACAGAAGATGAGCACTCTTCTGTCGAAGAGGGTTTTACATTCAAAAGGTCGAAAATCTATTCCCACTGAATATTTTAAAGAGATTTTATTTTTTTATGCATTTACTTACGATGTCTGAGGTCACGGCTGCTCCTCGTTTCCTGTGCTGGGCGTTCGGTTGCGGATTTGACTCCTCAGCTGTTCGATGAGTTCGGGGTTCTGCTGCTGCATCTGCTGAGCGAACTGCTGACCTCTGCAACAAGAACAACAAGAACAACAAGAACATCAGCAAATCATGTCCACCTGACAGAAAGCATGCTGGGAAAAATCTGAGTCAGGTACATACGCCTGGATCAGTCCTGATAAATCTCCGGATCCAGCTGCTCCAGGGACTCCAACTCCTGGTCCAACTCCTGGTCCAACTCCTGGTCCAACTCCTTGTCCATCTCCTGGTCCAACTCCTGGACCAACTCCTTGTCCAAGTCCTTGTCCGACTCCTGGTCCAACTCCTGGTCCGACTCCTGGTCCGACTCCTGGTCCGCCTCCCCCCATCCCGCCGTACGCTCCGGACATCATCCCCGACATCCTGGAAGAGAGACGTTAACTTTGAGAAACACGAGAGGAAGAAATCGACTCCGCTCCCTTCACTGGTTACCAGTAGCTGCCCTCATCCACTTCAAAACTCAGTACTTGGTACCGTGCTGCGAACGGGTCGGGTCCAGTCTACATCCAGGACATGGTCAAACCTTACAGTCCGTCCACTCTGCATCGACCAATCAGCTGCTCCCTCACTGCGAGGGACAGCTGTCACTCAACTACATCATGACTGTTTCCTGTCCTGGCTCCTAAACGGTGGAACCAGCTCCACATGGACATGAGGACAGGAAGTCCACACGTCTCTTCAGTCCACACGTCTCTTCAGACCACACGTCTCTTCAGTCCACACCTCGGTGAACAACATGTAGCACTTTGTAGTTTGGCTGTTTTGAAGCTACTGTACTCACATGATTCTTGTGGTTCTGAGTTTGTTCCCTGATGCACATATTGTGAGTCGCTTTGGATAAAGGGGTCAGCTCAATGTAAAATGTAAAAATCAACAACTAGAGGAGAAAACAACTTACAGCGTCTGAACCTGAGGGTTGTTCATCAGAGACGACGCCTGCAGAGACAGAGACACTCAGTCAATAATGTGCAAACATCAATTCCACTGCAGCTCAGACATCATGGAACAGCGGGTTAGATGATAAAGCTGATTCCTACAGATTTAACATTAAAAAATAACGACCACCTTAAATCATCAGTCTGATGTGTGAGTGTGAACAGGAGGAAGTTTCCTCCTTCTCTCCCTGAGCATCTGTTCTCTGTGACTCTGCTGAGTGGGTTCCATCTCCTGAGAGAGGAACTGACTCAGAGTCAGCTTCAACTGTCACAACCAGCTGCAGCTGGAGAGTGAAGCTGAACTGAGATCAGTTCAAAACACTCTGAAGTTTATCTCCAATATTCAGCAGGAAACTGTTAAAACATGAAGATTCTAAGTTTGGTGGATTTGTTACAGCAGCAGCTCTTCCGGTTCAGAACCCTAACCCACACAACGGACGTCCCTGTGAATATCGTAGCTTTGACAGAACCAGAGTGTTCTCACCATGTTCATGAAGCCGGGGTTACTGAGCAAACCAGCCAGGTCGACTCCACCCATCCCTGCTGTCTGCGAGAGGAACGGATACATGAATACAACATCTGTCAGAAACTCGCTGCTCTCAAACACTTGGTGTTGTCTCCTCTTACCGGACTGGACGCATCCATCTTCTCCTCTGCGATCTTCAGGTTGGTCTTGTATGTGTCGTTGTCGGGGTCGAGCTCCAGAGCTTTTTTATAGTAAGTCGCTGCTTCTGTGTGTTTGTTGAGGCTCGCCAGAGCCAAACTGAAACGACACGACAACACGTCAGGAAATATGTCAAGAAACGGGACAGGCAATAGGTCTGGAATCACTGGAGCAATCCTCTCACCCCATCCTCCCGTAGGCTTTACTGTAGTTGGGGTCGATGCTGATGGCCTGTTCACAGTCCTGCACGGCTCCAGCATAGTTCCCCAGTTTACTGTACGCTGCAGCTCTGCACAGGGAAATTGAAATGATCACATCAAGATCAGATTTTTAGTTTTTTAATCCAGAGCATCTTCATATGTTCAGTTTTCATATTTGAGTTAAAGTTAAACACATGAACAGTATTTGTCTCTGGGAAGCTTCGCAGACACAGAACTGTCACCGCGCCGACCTGTTGCAGTAGTAGACGGCGTTCTGAGGGTTGATGAAAATGGCCTTCGAGTAAAACTCAACAGCAGCTGCAAAGTTGTCGACCTTCATTTGGTCGTTACCTGAACGCGGAGACAAAAAGCGTTGACTTATTACTGGAAAATGAAATAAAAGCGAGAGAAGAAACTGCAGCCGTTTTAAAAACAACATGTGTGTGATTTGCTTTGTGGTCACAGAGACCTCGTCCTCGTCTTACCGTCGGTTTTCAGTCTCTCAGCCTCAGCTCTCTGTTCCTCACTAATGGAGTTTGAGGTGGAGTTGTTGTTGACCTGCGACTGAGCTGGAAACTGCCACACACACAAACACAGACAGAAAGAAGCACTCAGAACCTGAAAGCATGAATGTTCATCTCTTCACCCTGATAAGAAGCTGTTTCTCTGAGTCTACCTTTGCTGTGGCGGAGGCGAAGATCTCCGGTAACGTCATGGGGACAGCGAGGCTCTGATCGTCGGTCGATACATCAAACGCTGTCTCCAAACACTGAACAGCAACTGTAGAACGACGAGATGGTTTTAACGGGGAGAAGCACACAAGCTGACACACTGAGGCGACGGGATCCTGGAGTTAAACACCACTCGTCATCACAGTCCAACCCGCTGCTGCCAAACCCCTGAAACTATCTGGAACCTGGGTTTGGTGCCACCCCCCCCCCCCCCCCCCCCCCCCCCCCCCACTGAGCTCCAGTAGCTCGTCTTCGAGGCAGGCGGAGAACAGTCGGAACAGAAGCAGAGCCCACAACAACAAATACACTTTGTTTTGTTCAGTCCCATGAATGGACAGTCAAATGATGACTCACCCTCCAGACTCTCCTGGGCGCTGGACGTTAGATCCCCTGACTGCAGCTGATCGTGGAGGAACTGGATGATGGAGAAGGCGAGGCGCTTGTTGTCTGTCATGGTGACGGAGGCTCAGACCTCTCTGTATTCACTGAGGGAGGGAGACCCTGCAAATAACAAGAAGAGGAAGTGGCTGTTACTGAGCCTGGTGATGTCATGATACATGTCACACAGCTTCCAGATACATTATTACTCATGTACGAGTCAGAACCAACTTTATTGACCAAGTAAATCTACACATACAGGGAACATACACAGTCTGAATAATAATGTTCAAGGAATAAACACAGATAAATTACAACACCGCACAGTTGAGCTCATACCTCCAACATCTTGAATTTCCTTCGGGATGAATAAAGTATTTATCTATCTATCTATCTATCTAACAACAGAACCTTCAATTCAATCAAGCTGCACCAAATCACACTCAGAAATATCTGGTCCCTAAATATGTTTTCATCATCTCTGAATTATTCTCTGGGAAAATGGTGAAAATGTAAAAAAATAAATAAATCCAAATCACACAATTTTAAAGAAAGAGAGAAAAACTATTCTTGGACCTGATCATGAATTCCATGTGTTCTTCTCGCAACCAACACGTGGACCGGGGTGAAAACATAACCTCCTAAGGAATTAAACACAAACGTATGATCATCATGTAGGAGCCAGTGGGGGGGATATTTAGTGTGTTAGTGTGTACACACACACACACACACACAGCGGTTCGGAGCTGATCCAAGATGACCCGTGTCTCTTTCTTTAACCTTGTATGAAAGAAGGTTGTTGGTTCTTTTCACTGGTTCCTCAGAGGGTTCGGGTTAGGGGGTTCTCTCTTGGATCCGAGGAGGAAGGAGTGGGCTGGTGGAGCTGGACTGTTGTTGGAGGCTGGAGCTCTGCTGATGTTCAGGTTGTTCAGAAGCTCCTGACGTTTCCCTCAGCTTATGCAGCTACATGTAGCATTAGCCTGGAGAACATTCTGCAGGGATGCTAACAGCTAACTCTCGCTATTTATCAGCAAATGTTTGTTTTAGCTTAGCATGCTAGCATGTCAACATCTCCTCATGTGTCTCTTTGAGAAAGTCAAGTTTAAAGTGTCTGGCTCAGATCCGCAGCAGGACAGTTCCAGGGACACGGGGACAGGTGGAGACCCTGAACCAGGCCCATGTGTGGCTCATCGGGTGTGAACTCATCTAACAACGGGACTCGAACTACTGCTCTCTGAAGTGAGTCAGTCACTCATGTAGCTGTCAGAACAGCTGTGACTGTGTAAATGTTCATGTTTCCGGTGTGTAACCTGAGCCGAATCACACAGCGGCTCGTGGGCGGTTATTATACACACGAACTTTACTTCTGACGGACGCAGGATTCTCATCAGACTCAAATCTCTGTTGTATGGTCAAAGTTTTGAAAGGACACTGGCGTGACGGGCTCCAAGTACCAGCGGCACGATGCTAACAGCTAGCTAGCTAGCGTCCCGTTAAGTGTGAAGGTGGAGCCGGGAACTCGAACCAGTGACGCCCCCGGTCTGTTGCGGTGACACGGTTCTCTTACCAACTATCTTTCCCGTGAAGGTGATCCCGGTGACGGACAGGTGACGGTAGCTCCGCTGCTCCGGGGTTCGTCGCCGTCAGCTAGCTAATTAGCTTGTCGAGGAATTATGCCGTCATCGGAGGGCGCCGTTGTACACGTCATCCTGGTGGGGAGCACTAGCCAATCAGAGGCCAGGTAGGGGCTGGTCTAAGCGCCGCTGCGGTTTGTTTTCGACCCGTTTGTAGTTTTCTGCGGAATCTGCGCGTTGTTCTGTCCGTGAGTCGGTTTAAACTCCCGCAGACACACCGGGAGACACCGAGCATCCACCGGGAGACACCGGGACACACCGGGACACACCGGGAGACACCGAGCATCCACCGGGAGACATCGAGCATCCACCGGGAGACACCGAGCATCCACCGGGAGACACCGGGAGACACCGAGCATCCACCGGGACACACCGGGAGACACCGAGCATCCACCGGGACACACCGGAGCTCCTCAGGGACACAGCACGGTGAGAGCGGACCCGTGGCGCGGGCTTCTGACGCGGCAGAGCACGAAGTCCGTTTCACACACAACAGCTGATATCCAGACATGACGCCACCTCTTATCAATATGATGATGGTTCTGTTCAGTTCGGCTCAGAAATGTCTCACTGGACTTTGACTCATGTCCACGTCCACACTGAGGTAGCTAGCTAGCACAGTTAGCTCCAGTACTTAGCAACATGTCAAACGTGTATAAATTCTGTTCTGATAAGTTCTGGTAGATTTGTTTTCTTCCGCATTGAAGAACGAGTCGTTGCATTTCTTAGATTTAATTAAATCCCTGTTCAGACCGAAATAAACGTTCAGGACAAATCATTGAAAGTTAATTTAATAGATAAATACACAGAAGTCTGGAGCTTCTCGTTGCATTATGGGTATTTGGTGTCAGTGGAGTCACAGGATTCTGTTTCCTGTAGTTTCAGGTCCCCATCATGATTAAAAACAAGAAGAGGGTGGTTCTGCCCAGCCGTCCTGACCCCCCCACTGTGGACCAGATCCTGGAGGACATCAACAGAACTGCACCCAGCGACCCAGTGTTCAGTGTCCTGGAGCAGAGTGGACAGGGTGAGTCCACCTGGGCCCGTCCAACGTCTGTCCATCGACCATCTCCCTGTCTGTCTGTCCTTCTGTCGACCATCTCCCTGTCTGTCCTTCTGTCGACCATCTCCCTGTCTGTCTGTCCTTCTGTCGACCATCTCCCTGTCTGTCCATCTGTCGACCATCTCCCTGTCTGTCTGTCCTTCTGTCGACCCTCTCCCTGTCTGTCCATCTGTCGACCATCTCCCTGTCTGTCTGTCCTTCTGTCGACCATCTCCCTGTCTGTCCATCTGTCGACCATCTCCCTGTCTGTCCTTCTGTCGACCCTCTCCCTGTCTGTCCTTCTGTCGACCATCTCCCTGTCTGTCCATCTGTCGACCATCTCCCTGTCTGTCTGTCCTTCTGTCGACCATCTCCCTGTCTGTCCTTCTGTCGACCCTCTCCCTGTCTGTCTGTCCTTCTGTCGACCATCTCCCTGTCTGTCTGTCCTTCTGTCGACCATCTCCCTGTCTGTCCATCTGTCGACCCTCTCCCTGTCTGTCTGTCCTTCTGTCGACCATCTCCCTGTCTGTCTGTCCTTCTGTCGACCATCTCCCTGTCTGTCCTTCTGTCGACCATCTCCCTGTCTGTCTGTCCTTCTGTCGACCCTCTCCCTGTCTGTCTGTCCATCTGTCGACCCTCTCCCTGTCTGTCCATCTGTCGACCCTCTCCCTGTCTGTCTGTCCTGTCGACCATCTTCCTGTCTGTCCTTCTGTCGACCATCTCCCTGTCTGTCTGTCCTTCTGTCGACCATCTCCCTGTCTGTCCTTCCGTCGACCATCTCCCTGTCTGTCTGTCCTTCTGTCGACCATCTCCCTGTCTGTCTGTCCTTCTGTCGACCATCTCCCTGTCTGTCCATCTGTCGACCATCTCCCTGTCTGTCCATCTGTCGACCCTCTCCCTGTCTGTCTGTCCTGTCGACCATCTTCCTGTCTGTCCTTCTTTCGACCATCTCCCTGTCTGTCTGTCCTTCTGTCGACCATCTCCCTGTCTGTCCTTCTGTCGACCATCTCCCTGTCTGTCTGTCCTTCTGTCGACCATCTCCCTGTCTGTCCTTCTGTCGACCATCTCCCTGTCTGTCCTTCTGTCGACCATCTCCCTGTCTGTCTGTCCTTCTGTCGACCATCTCCCTGTCTGTCCATCTGTCGACCCTCTCCCTGTCTGTCTGTCCTGTCGACCATCTTCCTGTCTGTCCATCTGTCGACCCTCTCCCTGTCTGTCTGTCCTGTCGACCATCTTCCTGTCTGTCCTTCTGTCGACCATCTCCCTGTCTGTCTGTCCTTCTGTCGACCATCTCCCTGTCTGTCCTTCTGTCGACCATCTCCCTGTCTGTCTGTCCTTCTGTCGACCCTCTCCCTGTCTGTCCTCTGTCGCCTCTCCTGTCTGTCCTTCTGTCGACACTCTTCCCTTTGTCTGTCCTTCTGTCGACCATCTCCCTGTCTGTCCTTCTGTCGACCATCTCCCTGTCTGTCCTTCTGTCGACCATCCCTGTCTGTCCTCTGTCGACCCTCTGTCTGTCCTTCTGTCGACCATCTCCCTGTCTGTCTGTCCTTCTGTCGACCATCTCCCTGTCTGTCCATCTGTCGACCATCTCCCTGTCTGTCTGTCCTTCTGTCGACCATCTCCCTGTCTGTCTGTCCTTCTGTCGACCATCTCCCTGTCTGTCCATCTGTCGACCATCTCCCTGTCTGTCCATCTGTCGACCATCTCCCTGTCTGTCTGTCCTTCTGTCGACCATCTCCCTGTCTGTCTGTCTGTCCTGTCGACCATCTTCCTGTCTGTCCTTCTTTCGACCATCTCCCTGTCTGTCTGTCCTTCTGTCGACCATCTCCCTGTCTGTCCTTCTGTCGACCATCTCCCTGTCTGTCTGTCCTTCTGTCGACCATCTCCCTGTCTGTCCTTCTGTCGACCATCTCCCTGTCTGTCCTTCTGTCGATCATCTCCCTGTCTGTCTGTCCTTCTGTCGACCATCTCCCTGTCTGTCCATCTGTCGACCCTCTCCCTGTCTGTCTGTCCTTCTGTCGACCCTCTCCCTGTCTGTCTGTCCTTCTGTCGACCATCTCCCTGTCTGTCCTTCTGTCGACCATCTCCCTGTCTGTCCTTCTGTCGACCATCTCCCTGTCTGTCCATCTGTCGACCCTCTCCCTGTCTCTGTCCTTCTGTCGACCCTCTCCCTGTCTGTCTGTCCTTCTGTCGACCATCTCCCTGTCTGTCCTTCTGTCGACCATCTCCCTGTCTGTCCTTCTGTCGACCATCTCCCTGTCTGTCCATCTGTCGACCCTCTCCCTGTCTCTGTCCTTCTGTCGACCCTCTCCCTGTCTGTCTGTCCATCTGTCGACCATCTCCCTGTCTGTCCTTCTGTCGACCATCTCCCTGTCTGTCTGTCTGTCCTGTCGACCATCTCCCTGTCTGTCTGTCCTTCTGTCGACCGTCTCCCTGTCTGTCCTTCTGTCGACCGTCCTGTAGTTAACCACCTGTCTCTGTCTCTGTCTGTCTGCTCAGACGTGTCGCGGCCCTCAGACTCTGACGTGGACATGAAGTTCCTTCAGTGCCGTCGGTACCTGGAGTTGAACGAGCGGCTGCAGGAAGCTCGAGGTCGGCTGCTACGACAGAGGGAGGAGCTAAAGGCAGCGGGGGAGCAGCTGGACAGAGACGTGGAAAAGGTCAAAGGTCAAACTCTCTGACTCCACAGCCGCCTCCTCTGGCCTGCCGCTGCGCCTTGACCCCGACACCAGGGGGCTTCAGGAGTCGCTGTCGTCTGACCCACAACGTGTGTGTGTCTGTGTGTGTGAGTCTGTGTGTGAAGACACATTTCTAATCAGATCATTGGGACTGACACTCTTATGTTGCATTCAGGTACAAACTAAAGTGTCTGTGTTTTTGTTATGCAGCTCATCACCTTAAATGTACTTCCATATTTTGAGTTTGATAATCTTTCAACTTCAGCGCAAGAAAACACAGAGAAACAAAACAACTGTATAAATCTGACAACACATTTAAAAATGCTGCAAAGTGAGAAAATGGAAAAGTCTCAGTATTCATGTGTCCTCTTCAGTTGAGTCAGTTCCAGCTTCACCATGTGAGACTTTAAACAGTCAAATCCACTTTGTGCTCAGTCTGAACTCAGTTTCACAAACTGTCTGTGGAGCCTCAGTGTTTGTTTCAGTCCCGTCTTCACTGGGTTGAACGCGTATGAAGAGATCGACACGGCAGCGTAATGAAACACGTCACTCTTTATTAGATGAAAACATATATAATGACACACGTCTGTTGCTTTGCCTATTTCACATGACACCGTCACGTCTGCGGCCTCATTCACACACAAAGGGCTGAGATCTATTTATTTAGATTTAATAAATACAGAATCATGTATTTCCTCAGTCAATGATGAATATTTGTTGAACTGACAGATTTTTGAGACGTTCAAGGTGATGTCCCTCGGAGTTAATGTTCCTGTTGCAGACAGGCGGAGGAGCCTCCGACTGAGGAGCCATCAAAAGTCCAACTTTCAGTTTTTGAGTGAACTCAAAGTACCGAGAGTTGAACTTCACCTGCAGTACTTTGATAAAGTGATTGAATGAAGATCTCAGCCGGGTGTGAACGAGGACGCTGACGTGCACAGACTTCGGGACCTTTTGATGGAGCTTGATTCCCGTTCGGCTCAGTCACAGTTTTCATTGTTTCGTCTTATCGGGGCTGTTAAAAGGATTTTCACCAACAATCTGTCCGAGTAAAATACACGGCTGCAAAGTTTAGAAATTCAACTTTCAGTCATGAGCTTCAATAAGATCAAAAAAAGTTTGTGAAATGATGATCAGAAAGTTTCTTATCAACTTTAAACCTGTGAACAAATCAGAAAGGTGTTTGTAAATGTGTAAAAATGTTGTTAAATGTTACATTTTATTTCATTTTGTTGAATTTATTTGAGTTCATATGTTAAAGAACAGCTCATCACACGTATGCTGTATGTCAATCGATGAATTGATTAAACCATAAGTTGTTGTGGCTCCAGCTACGAGTCACTGGCAAATTGACAGACCAGACATCGTCCTGCTGTTTCCTCACATGGACTCACTCTGACACGTTACACACATTTCACCAGGAGGCTGCAGGAGAAGATCCAGAACATGTCCAGAGACACTGACTCAGACATGTTTTCACATCCAGAACCTCCAGAACACGTCAGGAACATGTGAGGAACACGTCAGGAACATTTTCAGACTGAAAACAACTTTAATGTGAGAAACAACCACAGACTTTGAATGTCATCATTTCACAAACACACACTTTGACTCTTATTTGAGCTCCTGTGTAACGTCTGAGTGTCTTTCTGTCTTAATGACCTGAAGACGGACCTGCACGGTTGGTTTTTAAAAGCAACTTGGTTTTCTTCATATTGAAAACATGCTGTGGAAACAACAGGTAAACACAGAACGTTAAACAGGCCCTCAGAGTAGAGTCACGTCTGTCCTGTCTCCGAGCACACATGGACGAGTGAGGGTACAACTACAGAGAATATTCATCGTATTAATGTTCGACTTCTTCTCCACCTACCGCTACTTTTACAGCAACACAGTAAAGCAGATATTAACACGTTTGTAAAGACTTCCAGAGGACACACACCTGCCCGACCATCATCCAATCCAATCATCTGTTCATCTCCTAACAGGAAATAGTCCAACGAGGCGCGTTGTCGCCTGGTTCATCTAACACGGACACTTTATAGCATTATAGGTCTTTGCTGCACAATAATACAGATTTGTAGTAATGCTCTCGTTACCGCGGAGTAACGACATCATTGTCATCCAGTGTGTTTACAGTCAGTGAATATATTAGCATGCTGTCAGGGAGCAACACTGGGAAGCTTGGAAGGTTTTGTATATATGAATGATATTTACAACACGGATTAAGACACAGAGGAACAAAAGGTTGAAAAATAACAGTATCCGCTGTAATATTTACTAATGCAGTGATGGAAACGGTCCAGCAGGGGTCAGCGTGAAGATTCTTCATGAATCATCCCCTCGTACCAAGAGTGAGAATGATACTCATCACGTCTTTGTATATAAGGTTGGACACGACTCTATTAACTGAGATTATAAACTGCTCTCAATAATATTGAAGCATATTTTGTACAATATTTAATTTTCTGGATTAGTTAAAAACAACCCCCCCATTGGAACTTTATTCCATTTCGTCTACAGCTACCCTGGAGTTAGTATTTTGTTCTTAACCAAGTATAATGTTTTATCATTTTAAATTTAATATCTATCCTAAATAATGTAGTTGTTCTTTTTCCTTCTTGCTTATGCATCTACCTGTAGCTTGCAAAGGTTTAAGCTACTTCTACATTTAAATAGTAGTAAACAGTTTTTATCCTGTTATCGTGTGAAACTGAAAACACAACATCAGCTCAAGATCCAAAGAAAACTGGTTAATTTCAAAGTAATAATGCAAATAATTTGAAGGAATGTTCTATCAAAAATCTTCCCTCTGACCAAGTTGGACTCTGGAAATGTTAACAGTGTCTCACATTGAGTGATGAGGCGTTGATGTAAAAAATACTTTACATGTCGGTGTGTTTGTGTCCTCTGTGAAAGTCAAGCTGAGCTTTCACTCTAACGTTTGCATAATATTGTTCTTGTTATCGATTCTGTCCTGGAGACCGATGGTGATTCATGTGCGGAAATCAAGTTCATTGTCTTTTGCTTTATATTTTCACTACACTTCTACCAGGCAATGAATATTCTACAAATACAAAAAAGTACAAAAAGATGCACTTCCTATTCAGGGGAGACTTTTCTCTGAAGTGCATCTCTAAAAGTCGTTGTGGGTCCGTTCATGTCCGACCTGTCTTGATTCGTACATCCAACCCTGTACGAATGGAAGCTATGATCAAACTTGAATGGAGTGAATGGGGAAAGTAAAAGGGTCAATATCCGAGGTGTAGGGACCAGCACACTCCTCATCTGTCCACCTGAGTGTTTGAGAGTTTGAACCAGGAACACAATGGAGTCGTCCTGTAATTCACTAAACGTCCTACGACTCACTCTTCTCCCCTGACTTCTCGTTGATTGTGGCAGCTTGGCTCTGTGCGTCTTGCAGGCAGCAGGCTATGGGGCTGGGGGTGTAGTTGAACGGGGTGACTCGGACAGCCTTGCTTGGGGAACCGTGGCGGAAATGAACAACTCCGCCCACGTGGCTGTCTGATGTTCCTGTAGATCTGGTGCTGTGGCCCCTCAGGGAACCGTCTGGATCACCATCCTGGAGGTTACTCCCTGGGGTTGCACTGATCTTCCTGAAAAGGGCGAGTTGTGCCACTTCCGGCGCAGTTTGGACCGTCGGAGAGGTGCTCGAGTTGGTCTTGTTATTGGTAAAATCTTCTGTCTGGACGGTTGCGTCACTTGTCTTGCGAGATGCAAGTAGAATGGTTGGCAGTTTTCCTGGAAGAGCTGGCAGCTTTGGCTTTTCCCCGTCAGGAGAAGGCACCAGAGGTAATGCATTAGGTGGCAGGGTGCTTTTCAAGATCTGAGTTACATCTTCATCCCTGATTCTCCTCCAGGTTACTCTGTCATTCAGCCGAGATGAGGATCGCTGCCCTTTCTTCTTTGTATCATCCTCGCTCTTCGCTCTTCCACTTGAATCAGATGACGAAGAGCGGAGGGAAGAGCGGCTGGTCACTCGGCTCAGTATATTTATGCTTGGTGATGATGCGTGACGTTTAAAGGTATCTTTGTCTTGTTGCTGCCTGACTCCGGACACCCTGCCAGGCCCAGTTCTCTGAGCCACCCTGCAGGGGCTTTCAGAGCTAGTCCTCCTGGCTTGACGTCTGCCTGATAGATCCCTTTCACTAGAAGTGGCTCTACAGAGGGCTGTAGACTGCTTCTGAAGGCAACAGTCTGGTCTGTGGACTATCTGTGCTTGTCCTGGACCGTTGACCTGCACCCTTCTTGGGCCTTGCACAGCTGACTTAAGTTCCTGACAGCGGGATGAGCAAAGGAAGACAGCTGAAGCTCCAGGAACTGCTCTGCGGGGAGATCCATTCTGGGATCCAGGCATGTTGCGGACAGATCCATCACGTCTCAGCACAGTCTTTGATTCCTTAATGAAAGTCAGCTGTCTCAAGAATCCACTGCGATCAGTCTCGCCACCACTTGAGTGGACAGACGTCATCCTAACAAGGTCAAATCGATTGGGGGGTAGAACCCTTTTCCCATTGACCTGATTGGTTTGTCTGGTGGTTGCTTGATGAGTCACTAGCGGTGACAGAGGTCTGGGTTGTCTGCCTGAACTTTGCATGAAAGGGATCCGGACAGGTGACTTCTGAGTTTTAGGTGGTGGTGATCTTTCATTTTGATTCACAACAGGAGATCGTCCCTTCCTTTCAGGGGGACTGCTAGCCGGTGGACTACTAGCTCGTGTGGCGTTCTTTTTCTGGATGGGTTTATTTGTCTGAATCGGCGATGTTATCTTCCTCTGAGTCTGTTTGGAGGGTGTAGAGCTTTGTGACGATCCAGAGGATGAACTTTTTGGTATCCTTGGAGGTGGAGTAGAGCTCCTCTTTGGCAAAGACAGTTCTATGTCCTGGGGACGGCCCAGTCGGTGAAGGCTCTTTGATCTGTGCTGAGCAAGATTTGGGTTCTTTGGAGCATCTGTCTTTGTTGGTACTCTTCTGGGCGGAGGTATTTGTGATGGAGATGTCTCTTTTTTTGGTGTATAGATCACTGTCCTGCCTCTGAAAACCACAGGTAAGTTTGAAACTGGCTTGCGTTGTGCGAAGTCTAAAGGTTTATTGGCCTTTTTGTCTTTAGCAAACTTCCTTTCTTTGGGTGTAAAGCTGGAGGTTGACATGAATGACAGGACCGATTCCGTCTCCTCAGAGGATGGATCTTGAGACTTGGATGCCTGCAGCCCACTGACAACACAATTAGCACCTTCCTGAATGGCTCTCCATTCAACACTGTTGAGGTCGGAGTCTCGGTCCCATGCCGTGTCATCACTATCCATTTCCTCATCCATGTTCCAAAGATCAGATGCTTTTTGTTTCTGAGTATTTTCAGCTTTCTTCCTCCTGGCAGCAAGCCTCCTCCTCTGCTTGGGCATGGCAGACGTTATGCATTTCTGAAGGAGGTCATCCTCTGAATCCATGCTGACGGAGCTTGGTGAACTTTGCTCTTCATACTGGCTGTGAATGGTCATCGACTTTGTTTGTTGCATCATATTCAGTGTTTTGTTGTGTCTGTTTTTGTACCATATTTGTTGGGCTTTTGATTTGTGATCCTCAAACTCGGCATCACTCAGTGAACTAAGAGAGGAGCTGAGTGAGTAACATCCCAGAGACTCATCCTTCACCAGATTCTGTTTGATCCTGTTAAATCCTCTGGGCTTGGATTGGGAATTATCAAGCCTGCCAATATTGGTCATACTCCGGGAGAGAGTGTTTCTACTCACTTCCCTGATCTGTCTTCTACTTGTTCGCTTCATTGTTTCATCAATTTCATTATTGTCATCATAGAAGCTGTTACTGTCCTCTGAAGAATGCGTCGTCTGTCGATATATTGTGTTTCCTCTTTGTGGTCCCACATTAAGGTTCCCTTCTGGGTTCTGCTTTATGACAGGCAGTTCCAGTTTTCTGACAGTGCCTTGACCTTGCCTCTTCTTTTGTTGGTTTGGAGAATGATCACGATTTCTTTGGCTCGCCACTCTATCAGCCACTTCTTTGCTCTGCATCAGGACCCTCTGAGTTGGAATGACATGTTTGGTGGTTCGGTTCATTTGGATCTCAGGTGGGTAATTCATCCTGTTGGGTTTGTGGAAGTGTGAGAATATCCTCAAGTCTTCAATCCTCTTTTCCTCATCGTCGAGCACTTCCTGTTTGTTCATACCTTTAGCGTGCAGTCCTTAGCCCCCCTCTCTTTCACTGGATACTGAAGTGTTTCATCACTTAGCGATGTTGTGCTGGAGAAGTTAACAGGTGTACCTTCTGCAGAATCAGTGAAGGATGAATCGTCAAATTTGAAGTCCTTTTGTGGGATGACAATTCTCCTTCCAGGACATATTTGTGTTTTGCCATTCGGGAGAATCATGTACACAGGAAGACTAATCTGTTTTCGGGAATTGAGAATATGAGAAGGGATTGTGGTCATCATGGAAGGTCTTACCTTTCTGAACTTGGAGGGCATTGCTGAGTTGATGCATTCCTTTAAGATTTCGATGTCATCGTCTGAGTTGCCCTCACTGTATCTTTCCCCGTGGTCGAGTCCGTGCTCATCCTCATCAGGGAACGGAAGATCTTTGTCATTTTGCTGGAGCAGGGGGTCAACTTCAGCTCCACGTCTTTCTGTATGTAGTGTTCATGGAGAGGCAGAGCACTTAAGCTCGAAGCACAAGAGAAGTTCTCATGTTGGTTTTTCCACCGTGAAGTAGATCATTGTGTCCAGATCAGGAGGAAGATTAAACCTTTCCTTCGAGTCTGTGATCTCCATGAACTTCCGCAGGCTACTTTCCCACTGGCCAGCTATTCCTGTGGTCTGTGTTTCTGGTCCATTCGACTCAACACAACATGGAGTTTTACTTCGGCTTGGTGGCATTGTTTGCCCTGGACTGTCGGGAAGATCGCTGGGACTAATCGTCCCATCAATCATCTCACTGCATGGATCACTTTGGATTGAGCTGGCTATAGAGGCAGAATCAAAACTGCCCAGGGAACTGACTGAGCTACAGCGACTCATTACCAGGGGTGTCTCATGGATGTAATTCTCAGATGAACTAGATGGAGATCTGTCATCAAGTACAGCCGGTGAAGCTCCTCTAAGGAAAACCTTTTCCCTTTTAGCAGGGATTTCAATAGGCTCCGTGTCTTTGCTTGGGAAGGTTTTAGAGTCAGTCATCAGCAGCTGGCTGTCGCTCAGATCCTCCAAGGTTTCATCCTCTTCAGTTCTCTTCACCACTTCTCCATCCTCCACTTCGATAATTTCTAAAGACGAGTCGCTCTCCAGCTCATTTTCACTTTGTCCATCCAGTGCCCCGTCACCAGAAGAGAGGGAGGACAGTGAACTGCAGCGGGAGAAGCAGATTGGTGTGTTCTCTACCGAGTATTTCTGGACTGTCTCCATCGTGGCGATGGTTGGGCTTCTGGTGGATGCCATTGGGGAGAATTTGTAATGCTCCCCCCAGTCATCCCCGTAGGTACCCATGCTTGCCTCCTCATTGCTTGGGCAGCCTGGACGTTGATCGCTGTCTTAGCTACACCAAACGTGGCCACACTTTGAATGAGAGGGACCTGCTGATAAGATGGAGACAGTTTGATTGAAGTCATGCTGACATCGGAGGAGACTTTAGTGGAAGCACTGACTGGTGTTAGGAGGGGTTTATCCTGGTTCTTTTCTAAATCTGTGTCGCTTAGCTCTAGAACCGTCACATCTTTGTTGTCCACAAAATCTCGCTCTGGAATATCTTGCTGGTTAGTCTCAGTCAGGACAACAGGTCCAAAGTTCAGGTACTCTTGATGAGCCACCTTAAGATCAAGCTGGTTGGGTCGTTTTTGTACCATAAGGGCTCTTGGAGCAGGTCGCATCTGGTCTTTGCTGCCACAGTAGCCATCACTGGTGCTGCCACTATTCAGACTGTCTGTTGAGACACTTTTGTGGGCAGTTTTGAGGCGCAGTAGGGCGTGGGCCCTGCTGAGACGTTCTCTGTGGGCCAGGCTGCTTGTGTCAGACATACGGCAGGGGGAGCACGATTTAGCTTCATTGAGATCATCTAGTCCGTAAGGCCAGTCTGCCAGGTGATCCTCAGAGCTGAGGCTCAGACTATCCTCCGAGGATGTGTGCATGGTGATGTCCTCCACTAACCTGTCGATCTTGGCAACTGTGTTGGTGATCTTTTTTGCTAGCTTCTCTGCAGCGGCTGATACCACATCGTCAGCAGGTGCATGTCTCTTCTCGATCATCGGATGTGTTT
>CM031683.1:27548898-27561398 GCA_006182925.3 Reinhardtius hippoglossoides
AGAGCAGGAGTCTCAGGTGTTGGATATGGAAGAGAAGCACTGAATTATTATTATTATTAAACTCAACTGTCACAGTTTGACATCTCACAGGTTATTGATCAAGTGTTCGTTTGAAGTTTGGATGAAATCCAGTGAAGGAAAGATCAAGACAACACACACACACCACACACACACACACACACACACACATTTAGACACACACACAAACACCACGAACCCACACACACACCACATATTGTCTATCTGTCGTCAGCTGCACATTCAGATTTTAATCTCTGGAAAATTGAGCTTCATCAGAAATGTTAACTAAACGTGGCTGTAAAAACCATCTAACTGAAAACTAACTACTAATCTAACTTAACCTGACTTACTAACCTAAACCTAAACTTAACCTTCATGGTATTTCTGTTCCAGTGAGTCCCAATAATGTAATGTAAAAGATTAGGTCCCCACAAGATCAGTAATACACCACACACACACACACACACACACCACACAGCTTCATTTAAATTCAGACTGAAATCCTCTGAGAGTCGTATTAGAGCTTTCATTCCTGTCACCATAGCAACGCCTCTGGGTGTGATGTGTGTGTGTGTGTGTGTGTGTGTGTGTGTGTGTGTGTGTGGTGTGTGTGTGTTGTGTGTGTGTGAGCCAAAGACCTGCAGACAAAGAGCGTGTTTGTGTGTATTTGTCTATCTATAGCTATGAGGCCAATTTTGGTTCATTACCATCATTGTGAGGACATTTTGTCGGGTTAGGGTTAGAATCAGGTTTAGGGGACGTGTCCTCACACACAACTATAGAGTGTGTGCGTGCATGTGTTGTGTGTGTGTGTGTGTGTGTGTGTTTGTGTGTGCGTGGTGCATGTGTTTGTGCATGTGTGCATGTGTGTGTGTGTTCCTGCAGTAACAAAGGAGCTTGAATTCTTCTTCTCGTGCTGAACAGACTGAATCTGTGGCTCGGATCCAAACCTCCATTAAACACAACCTGCTGCTACATCAACACAAAATGGCCGCCGCTGAGCGGAGTCGCAGGATCAGATGAATTCAGCTGTTTCCTGTTTCTCTGAGTGTTCGCTCGTTCATTCAGAATAATCTGATGATCAATGATGAAAATCATCAACAATCAATGTATGTTTGAATTTTTCTGTTTCAAGGTATATTATTTCCATGATTTTGACCTAGACTGCAGCCAGCCACCAGGGGGCACTAT
Organism: Reinhardtius hippoglossoides; assembly: GCA_006182925.3. Classification (NCBI taxonomy): domain Eukaryota; kingdom Metazoa; phylum Chordata; class Actinopteri; order Pleuronectiformes; family Pleuronectidae; genus Reinhardtius; species Reinhardtius hippoglossoides. The sequence continues at coordinate 27,550,111 of CM031683.1, forward strand.
GCGCAGACGCAAAGAGACGTCACCACCACAAGATGGCAGCGTTCGTATCCCCGATGTTTTAGTCTCATTTTGGTTCAACAGGAGGACGTGGAGAAGTGTCGTCCATCTTTATTTACAGCTCTAAAAGCTGCAGGATGTTAACAACGAGGTAAATGTTCAAAGTCGTTTGTGCCTTCGTCACTGACCCAGAATCAGTTTCTCTTCACTGCAGCTGATTCTGTCGTTACTGAGCTCTGAGCTTTTCTCCAAACCAGAACAAATAAAACTGTGACGAGAAACTGAACGAGGAGGAGGAGGAGGGAGGGGAGGATGAGATAAGAGGAGGATGGAGTGAGGGGTGCAGTGACTGAGAGGAGGAGGAGGAGAGAGTAAGGATGAGTAGAGAGAGGAGGAGAAGATAGGATATGATTTGAGTGAAATGAGCCTTCAAAGTTTCCATAGCTTCACGTCTCTGCTCGTTATTCTCAGAGGGAACCAGAGCAGAGAAAGGACCATCTCTGTGCCAGATCCGCTGCCTAGCAACAGCCAATCACAGCCCTGAGACGGGTAGAGGGCGTCTGCTTAGCAACGGGCTGGGACAGAGGGGGAGGGGGAGGGGGGAGGGGAGGGAGGAGGGGGAGGGTATTGAGTGGAGAGGTGGGAGCAGGTTCTATGTGTGGAGTGCTTTTGTCGTATGTTGGGTCATAGTCTTCTGGCTCTGCTCTCAGCTTCCGGGAGGAATATTGTCTCATAACTTCTAATACTTTGTGTTTTCTTCAGTAAAATAATGAAATAAATAAATCTTTAGGTCAAAGGTCAAACTGAGTCTAAACTGATGAATAATTAATGAGCTCAGATGTAAACAATGATTTATTCTCCACCAATCAGCATCAGTTTCACTGCAGATGAGAATCTGAACCAGATCCAGATCCAGAGCATGAACCAGAATTCAGAGACTCGACCGTGGGACTAAAAACAGGAGTTAGAACCAGACCAGTTAACTAGTTAACTTAGTTAACCTCAGTTAACTAAGTTAACCTCAGTCTAACTGGTTCTTACTTTCCTGACGTTTAAAGGGAAACAGAAGAATTTAATGTTAATCTGTTTACGAACAAAAACTAAATCTGTTGCTTTGTTGATTGATTGATTGATTGATTGATGTATTGATTGATTGATTATGTTGCTACAATCTATCAGATGATCCTTGTTCTCGCTCCGACATCTGAACCCTGAACTGAACCTGAACAACAAGTCGAGCAGCCGAAGACTCAGCTGCTCGGAGACATGGAGACAAACTGGTCCAACCGGAAACATGTTGAACTGAATGAAGGAATGACGAGTCCAGACCGAGACCGAGAGAGGACAACACAGAGAGAGACAGAGAGAGAGAGACAGAGAGAGAGAGAGAGAGAGAGAGAAGGAGAGAGGAGAGAGAGAGGAGAGACAGAGAGAGAGAGACAGAGACGAGAGAGAGAGCGAGAGAGAGAGAGAGAGAGAAGAGAGAGAAGAGAGAAAAGAGAGAGAGAGAGAGAGAAGAGAGAGAGAGACAGAGAGAGAGAGAAGAGAGAGAGAGAGAGAGAGAGAGTGAGAGAGAGAGAGAGAGACAGAGAGAGAGAGACAGAGACAGAGAGAGAGAGAGAGAGAGACAGAGACAGAGACAGAGGAGAGAGAGAGAGAAGAGACAGAGACAGAGACAGAGACAGAGAGAGAGAAGAGAGAGAGAGACAGAGAGAGAGAAGACGAGAGAGAGATAGGAGAGAGGAGAGAGAGAGAGAAGAGAGAGAGAGAAGAGAGAGAGAGAGAGAGAGAGAGAGAGAGAGAGAGAGAGACAGAGACTCATCAGGAGACGTCTCCAGTGGACAGTTTGACCTCTGCTGTCTGGACCAAACTTTATTCCTCGTCTGATTATAAAGATGAAGAAATGTGCAGTGGTTAATTAAAGAGAACGACTGAGAGGAATCTGAAGGTGAAGTAAAAAGCCCTGAAACAGGTTTGACAGAACAACAAGCTGAAGATGAGTCACGAGGAGGAAACTGTTCAGGACGAATCTGAAACAAGAGACGAGGAATCAAAAGAAAACCGTGAAGTCCAAGACGTGAAGGTGAAGCTTCAGCTGGAGAAGAAGACGATCAGCCCGCTGACGCTCCTCAGAGACGACCTCAGCCAGTTTAAAGACGAAGTGCTGAAGGTGTTAAAGGACACGAGGGCGGAGCCTGAGGCCCGTCCGTCCAATCAGACGGGAAATAAAGTGAGTAGCAGCACGCTCAGTCTCCTCAGAGACGACCTGAGCCAGTTCAAAGAGGACGTGAGCAGCATCTTCGGCGTCAACTCATCCAAAGACAAAGACGTGAATCTGCAGATCCTAAAAGCAGTCAGGCAGCGGAGAGGAGCATCAACCCTCTGAGCCTCATCAAAGAGGACATCTCTTATGTCTTCAGACTCGCTCTGTCCAAGGACAAAGACAACAGAGACCTCACGGCCCAGGAAGACAAAATCAAAGTCCTCAGAGCTGAGAGAACCGACGACCCGTTCATGAGGCTGTTCAGAAGAGACCCAACTCTGAGGAGCTGTGAAAGAGCAGAGGACGGACAGGAAGAGAAAAAGACGACTTCGGAAAAGAGCGAGAAACAAACAGACGATGGTTTCACAGGACAACTCTCAGACAGCGAAGACAAGACCAACACCATGGAAGACCAATCAGAGGAGAGCGATGTGGACGATGAGTCTGAGGGGAAACCGACACCACGTCAAACTGAGGAGACGAGATCACCGACAGGTACGAGGTTCTAATGAGCTGCTGACATCTGGATTCAGGACCCAGGTCAGAAGAGGATCCACTTCTCCTGAGACCACAGGCACTAATCAGCGTTTCTGTTTTCTACTGTTTCAACAAAAAGAGATTTTTATCTTTTCATTCATAATCCTTCTCTTCTCAGTAATTCACTCAAATTGATCAAAGAGCTCGAGATCCAAATATTATCATAGAAAATCTCAAGAAAACTAAACATGACATCTTTTATTATTATTATTATTATTATTATTAGAGAAAGATGTGTTTTCATTTTAAGTTTATAATGTGTATTATTTGAATTAATACTTTGCTGCCGTTTTATAAATTCTAATCACGTCCTTTAGTCCAAAAGAAAGTTTGAATCAGATGAAATGTTCTCTGAGCATCTTCGACCTTCAACCCTCAAATTCAAATTCACTTCATTTCTTTAACCAAGTGAACGTTGTAAAACAGTTGTTACAAACGTTTTATAAGTCCTGTACTTCAAAGTGGTGTTTATTGACAGTCCGATCAGACAACGTTTACAACGACTCGGTGGTTAGAGGACAGACGAGACGGTGACAGAAGAAAGAAGAAAAAGGTTCAGAGCCTCTTCACTGGGAGAATCTGATCTCTGAGCTCAGCCTCATCAGTCTGAGAGAAGACAAGGACGAGGACAGGAGGTGAGAGGAACCACAGGGAGACAACTCAAAGCCTCCAACACCAAACTATTCACTAACTGTCTGATTGTTCCTGCAGAGACGAGCCGGGAGAAGAACTGTGGTCCGTGAAAAACTGTAAGATCTTTTTATTTCTCTCTGCTTCACATGAAAGATTTGATCTAATTGAATCTGCCGGTGTTTGAGAGCCTTTAATGAACTTCACAGTATCGTCTGCATAGAGTCACATCCGGACTGTGGACCCTGCTCCATGGGCTAACATGGACTTTAAGGTTGTTCTCCTCACTAGATGTTACATAGAAAACTGTAACTGAAAAGACCAACTTTAAAAAGTTCATCACATCATCAATAAACCACAATTACTCAGCAGTGATTGGACCTAATCAATCATTGTCTGATGATGTTCTGTCTCTGATAATGAAGAAGAAGAGGTGTCTCCTCAGTTCTCTGGATCTTCTCTGGAGGATCACACTCAGTTTCTCCTCCTCCTGCTGAGCTCCTGTATAAAGTGTAGATCCAGGAGAAGTGGGAACACAGCAGAGGATCCTCCACTGATTCAAATATTTAATCACGTTCCTTGTTTCTCCTCCTCAGTCGCCATTTATTTGACCATTGACCCGAGCACGGCCAACTCAGAGCTGCTCCTGTCCGACCACAACAGGAAGGCGACTCGCGTGTGGTCGGACAATCGCTACTTGGAAAACCTGGCCCGGTTTGAGTGCTGCCCTCAGGTCCTGTGCAGGGAGGGGCTGCTGGACTCGGTGTACTGGGAGGTGGAGTGGAGCGGCGGCGCCGACATCGGCGTCACCTACAACAGCATCTCCAGAGACGGAGACACGGCGAGCTGTCTGCTCGGACTCAACGAGAGCTCCTGGAGTCTGGAGTGCTCGGAGGACCGCTACACGCCGTGTTACAACAACAAGAGATTCAAGTCCTCCTCGCCTGACCCCTTCACCCGCAGAGTCGGGGTTTACCTGGACTGGTCTGCAGGATCTCTGTCCTTCTACTGCATCTCACAGGACGCCATGGTCCACCTCCACACCTTCACCTCCACCTTCACCCAGCCTCTGTACCCCGGCTTCTGGGTGTGGGCCTACGACGGCTCGGTGTCGCTGAGTCAGGTGGAGTTAAACTGGGAACGTCTGCTGCAGTGAATCCCTGAGTGACAGCAGTGCCACCAGGATCCATGGGGGGGCAGTGTAGCCAATAGCTCAGACAAGACGACCATTAGGCACAAAGAAGAAACTTCAACACTGGTGGAACTTTTTGAGAATTGTTGATAACCGTGGTTTATTTGATGATTCTTCAGCTGGACACAGAGACGTGATCACGAGCTCCTCCTCCGTCGCCATGTTTGTTGCTTGTCTCTCCGCTCTGTGCTGCCCTCTGGTGGATATTTACAACCATGTCAATGGACAGGACCCGTTTGAAGTATGTTTCTTATTTATACGTAAAGTTTAAATAAATGATCCTTTAGACAGACGACACTTCAGAATCAATCTGATTGGTTGATCTGGAGAATCCGTTAATTAAACCTCGTTAGAATCAGTCTGATAAAAACTGTTTGTTGTCATGTGATGTTTGTTTCATTTGTGTTGCCCATCTGCTGTGTGTGTATTACTGTGTGTGTGTGTGTGTGTGTGTGTGTGTCTGACCTGTAGCTGACTCTCCTGACTCCCTCGGGTCTCCTGCAGCTCCTCCTCCAGCTGCTCCAGACGAGCAACACGTATCTGCAACACACACACGGTTCACACACATCCAGATGCTTCCACCAGCAGCTTCTCTGTGTTACATCTCGTCAACGCTGAAGTGTGAAGTAAAGAATCTATCTGTAGTTTCCATGTTCCATTTTACACTTTAGTTTATGTTTGAAAACTCGCCTGCGTCCTGTGAACGATCTCGTCACTGGAGCCGAATCGTTCCTCCATCACAGATCGAACCTGCTGAGCCTCGAACTCCAGCTGCTGCCGGATCAGGTCCATCTGCAGAGAGAACTGAAGGCCGAGGTCAGAGGTCAGAGGCTGCAGTGTGTGTGTGTGTGCGTGTGTGTGCTGTGTGTGTGTGTGTGTGTGTGTGTGCGTGTGTGTGTGTGTGCGTGTGTGTGTGTTCTCACTGTGTCGATGCGGGGCAGTTGGACCAGCCTCTGCGACAGCGCCTCCAGCTGGCTGAAGTACCAGCAGCGCTCTCTCTCCTCCCGGTCGATCTCCCCCAGCAGCAGGTTCCTAAACACACGACACCTCGTTAAACCATTTGAGACTAATCGTGATTTGTGAATATGGACGATACAAATAAAATTAGATTTGATCTGACGTCAGACGTCAGACGTTATCGTTGTTTTCAGAGAACGTTCACGGGTCACTTTGATTTTACAAACATGTGAAACACATAAACATAAAGATGGATGACAAATCATATTGGTTGCCCCCTGGTGGCTGGCTGCAGTACAAGTCATAAACCCTGCTGCGGTGCCACGATTGACATCTTAGACCGACTCATGATTGGTCGAGAGCGTGTATGGGCGGGCCTCGATACCACGGCTTCCCTCCACGATCACACAGACTCTGACTGCAAGTGAGGTCATCACCACAAGAGGGCAGCGTTTGTATCTGAGGTATTTCTGGAGAAAGTGGAGACGAGTCGTCATCTTTGTTTGTTATGAGAACAAACTGAGGAACAGTCGAGTGTCGAGTTTTAAGATCTTTAAGATTTTAGATTCTTGATTATTATCACGCACTTTCAGGATGAAATCCTGGTTTCATCTCTTTGTCAGATCCTCTGAAATCAGCAAATCATGTTCAGTTTAACCTTTAGTGAAAAATACGACTTTAAATCTGCTTCAATAGAAAATCCGTGTAACTGAGATCCTCGGGTTTATCTTCTGGAGAGCATCGCTCACCTCTCTTTGTACAGCTCCTCCAGGTGATGGTCGCTCTGTCGCCCGTCCGCTCCACTGATCACAGCTGTTTTGGGCGGGGCTCCGTCCAGGAAGTGATGCGGCAGCATGACGGCGGCGGCCTCACCTGCGGACACTGCGCTCTGACGGGACGCAGCTCTGAGCGGACTCCTGGTCCGACCCATCGCAGCGACCGAGGACGAGGAGGAGCACGAGGAAAGAGGCATAGCCAGGTGACCGTCTAACTCCGCCCCTCTGATCCCGTCTGCACCCGCCCCTCCGGCGCCTGTGAGCCCCGCCCCTCCCAGACTGTCCGGCAGCAGCCGCAGGTTGTGAGGTTGGTGTTTGAGTTCGTAGTAATTAGTGAGGTCCATGTGGAGCTCTGAGGGAGGAAGAGGAGGAAGAGGAGGAAGAGGAGCGTCACTCATCATCACATTTAACCACGAGTTTGACCAGAACCAGGAAATAAACATCTGCAGACAGGAAATAGTTGTGTTCTTTCTCTCTGTGTGTTAACTTGACTTCTCGCTGCAGCTCTACGACAACAAACAGGTGAAGGTCAAACTAATATATTTCAATTACCGTGAATTAATTTACTGTCCAACTGATTTCAAGTCTTTGACCTCATCAGTGACATCACACTTTACGAGCTGTTATTTTTTACACACACACACACACACACACACACACACACACACACACACACACACACACACACACACACACACACACACCTGCAGTTTGAGTTCAGAGTCCAGACGAACTCATTAACTTTATCGTTTCAGTGGATTTATTCTTAACGAGGCTGCAGCCAATCAGGTTAGTGATTGAGTCCATTCATTTCTCTGTGAATGCTGATTGGTCCCCGTGGAAGCTCAGCGGCGCTCACACAGTAGAGTCATTAAAGAAGCATCTGCTCCTCTGAGACGACCTCTGACCTTTGAGTTGATGCAGAACGTCGCTCCTCCCTGACGACGCCAGAGTCCCCGCCTCCTGCTCCAGTTTGCTCTGCAGCTGCTTCAGCACTTCCTGTAACAGAGGTTCAAATCACAGACACAGAAACATGTGAAAAGGTCATGTGACGATCACTTCCTGTTTGAGATCCGAGATGTGACGACCTGAACTAATGACCGAACCACGGTAAATAAAGATGGACGACATGACAGCTCCCTAAAGTCAAGCCAAAACATCTGGTCGCCCCCTGGTGGCAGGCTGCAGTAAAGGGTATAAACCCTCCTCCTCCACGATAGCAGATGGGACGTGGACAAAACTAAAAATCGGTTATTTGATGATATAAAAACAGGATGAGACGTCATGATTGACAACTGAGACTGACTCAGGATTGGTTGAGAGCGTGTAAGGGCGGGACCTCGATACCACAGACCCTGACTGCAAATGATGTCATCACCACAAGATGGCCGCGTTTGGATCTGAGATGTTTAAGCTTCATTTCTGGACGAAGTGGAAACGAGTCGTCGTCTTTATTTACAGTTTATGACTCAAACTAATGAAACTAATAAAACCAGATCGACAGTTTGAACCAGGACGTCTGACGTCAGGATTTCAAAGACGTCAAAATCACAGTCACTTTAAATCTGACACTGAGGTTAGATTATATATATATATACCTCCACCTGCTGCTGGATGTTAAAGGTAAATTTAAATATATATATATATGTATATATATACATATATATATATATATAAACAATCTCTTCTCTTACTGCTCATTACATTTGAATAAAAAACAGGTCAAACTGACCTCTGAAGATAATAAATCAGGTCAAATCAAAGAGAATCGTTCTTTCTGGTCCAGTCGACGTTTCCACCTGACGTCAGATCAGCTGAGAGAAAAGCTTTAAACTCCGCCTCCTGTCTGATGAAGCCGTCGACCTGCTGCAGGTGAACCGGGTCGGAAACTGTCCGACTCCCACAGTCTGAGCTCAGTCTGATAATCCAGCTGCTGTCAGCATCTGGACACGTGACTGACAGGATTATGTTCAGCAGCCTCTGGTCCTGGGACAGGATTCTCTCTTATGATTATTTCAGTTGATTTATTGAGTTTTATATTTTTATATCATAGAAACGTCACTTTGGAGGAAAACAGACATTATTTATTCTTCATGTTTTCACTGATCTTTTTCAGCTTCCGTCGCCATAAAGTGTTTTTCCAGACTCATATGAGGTCACTGTGACCTTTGACCTTCAACTACCTAATTTGAATGAGCTCATCCATGAGTGAATACTTTTATTAACTTGAAGAAATTCCCTCAAGTCCTTCTTGAGATATTGTGTTTACGAGAACGGGACGGACGGCAACACGAAGCCTCCAGCCACTGGGTGTCGCCAGCGCGGAGGAATAAAACAATAACACTGTTAAAATGTCCCGTTGCATCGTCAGGAGCTAATCTCCACGTGTCATGATGTCATGATGTCATGTGACATCACCAGTCCCCACCAGACTCACCTTCATGCCGCTGGTCTCCGTCTCCAGTTTGGACAAGTGGTTGGAGTTGTCCTCCAGCTCCCTCCGCAGGTGGGAGTTCTCCTTGCGGAGCGCCTCCACCTGGTGGGCGAGCTGGTCGTAGGAAGATACGGCGTTGGCCATCCTCACACTCTGCAGCGCCCCCTGCAGGAACACACAGACCGGAGGTTAACCGACCTGTTTCTATAGACCAGGCTCAGACACAGATCGGAGGCTGAAGATGTCGCAGGTTTAATTCTGAGCTTCTGTTGTCACTCCTCCTCCTCTCCTCTCTCCTCTCTCCTCTCTCCTCCTCTCTCCTCCTCCTCTCTCTCCTCCTCCTCCTCCTCCTCCTCCTCCTCCTCCTCCTCCTCCTCCTCCTCTCCTCCTCCTCCTCCTCTCCTCCTCCTCCTCCTCCTCCTCTCCTCCTCTCCTCTCCTCCTCCTCCTCCTGCTCCTCCTCCCTCCTCCTCACAGTGACTCTGATCATGTGTCAGTTGGTATTGATGGTTAAATCCGTTCTGCCTCCACTTGTCTCCTGAATCTCAGTCTCTTTATTTTAACTGAACAGAATGGTTGTATTTATTATTCTAATATTAAATCATTTATGGCTCTGACATGTTGTTCACTCTGTATTGATTAATTCTGTGGAACATGTTTCAATGAACACACAAACGGACGGGGGTGAAAACATAACCTCCTTGCTGGAGGTAACAATGGCTCCTAACCCTCGTCCATCAGAAGTGACTGATGGACGAGGGTTGAGTGAATGAGGCTCATGTGAGTTCAGGGAACGAGACGCTGACTCTTCATCGGCATCAAACATCATCGTCTTAAACAACCTGAATCTGACAAGCCGCCTCCTGACCTCTGACCTCTGACCTCTGACCTCTGCACGTAGTAAACATGGAGAACAGCAGTGTCAGTGAACTCAACACAGACAGACGAGGTTTCTTTATTATAATATTTAAAACAGGAAGTTCAGGAGAGACGTGTTTTATCAGAGCAGAGATCTTCCTGTTCGATGAAGTGAAGCTCCGAGTGGCTCGGCTGCTCTGTGACTCCGCTCGACGAGTCAGAGCGACGCTGCACAGAAACACATGATGACTCTGTTCCAAAGGACTCTGTCGTCAGCTCAGTCTGCAGATCTGGAGTCAGTGCAGCAAAATGTCACTGCTGCATCATGACGAGGCTCCGACCCCCGGGGGGGGGGAGGGGGGGAGGGGCGGCGCTGCAGGTCTGAGAGGAGAAACAACTGAATCTGCTGTGATGTGCGTTTTACTGGATGTTACAGGACATGAGAGGACACACACACACACACACACACACACACACACACACACACACACACACACACACACACACACACACACACACACACACACACTGTTATGAAACAGACGAGCAGCAGTCTGACGTCCACTAATCAATATTAATGATCAATACTAATGAACTCTGTGCGTTCTTATGTTTCTGTACTTCTGGATTCAGGTTCAGAATCATACCAACGAACCAACAACTGAATCTGGAACAGATGCCTGACAAACCACAGAAGAAGGAAAAAAAAAAATAAAAAAAATAAAGATCCAGTCCCGAGGAAACAGACCTGATCCAGACCTGATCAGGACCTGATCAGGACCTGATCCACACCTGATCCAGACCTGATCAGGACCTGATCCACACCTGATCCAGACATGATCCAAACCTGATCAGGACCTGATCCACACCTGATCCACACCTGATCCAAACCTGATCAGGACCTGATCCAGACATGATCCAAACCTGATCAGGACCTGATCCACACCTGATCCAGACATGATCCAAACCTGATCAGGACCTGATCCACACCTGATCCAAACCTGATCAGGACCTGATCCAGACCTGATCCAGACATGATCCAAACCTGATCAGGACCTGATCCAGACCTGATCCAGACCAAACCACAATGAAGATTCACAGTCACTTCTTCTAAACACACTTCTGATGATGCAGAAGATGAAGAAGATGAAGAAGATGAAGAAGATGAAGATGAGGCCCCATGTGATCAGAGATCCTGATGACATCATAACGACGCACAGACCTGCAGGTGACAGACGTGAACAAACCTTCATCACATGTTAACCTGAGAGGGTTTGATTTTCTAAATCTGTTTATCCGTCACCAGGATCAACACTGTCAGCGGCGGCGGCGGTGGCGCCCGAGAGCGAAACACATCAGCTGACTTGTCTGAACAACAGGAAGTGACCTCACCTGATGATGAGCATGTGACCAGCTGGGGACGCAGGACACAATGTTCTCATATTCTCATGTTTCAGATTAATCCACGGTTATATCAGCGAGTGTCCTCACAAATACAGACGTCCCGATGTGTGTGTGTGAAGGTCCCTGATACTGCAGACCTCAGCTGTGTGTGTGTGTGTGTGTGTGTGTGTGTGTGTGTGTGTGTGTGTATGTGTGTGTGTGTGTGTGTGTGTGTGTGTGTGTGTGTGTGTGTGTGTGTGTG
>CM031683.1:27567383-27574883 GCA_006182925.3 Reinhardtius hippoglossoides
CACCACACACACGCGCACACGACACACACACACACACACACACACACACACACGCACACACACACACCACGCACACGCACACCACACGCACACACACACGCACACGCACACACACCGCGTTCCCACAGCGGGCAGACCGCAGACAGCTGCCGGATACAGAGCTCCACAGCCGGACTCATTTCACCCACCGGCACTGTGCCCGTGTGTGAGCGCGTGCACGTTCATTCAGGGGCGCGTGCACGTCGAAGCACTTGTTGCTGGGAACGTGAGGAGAGAGAGTCTGCAGCAGCTGACTGAAGAACTACAGAGCTGCAGGTCAGTACTCCAATACTAAAGTATTACACCAATTAGAGTCACAATACAACAACGTACACATACAGTAAATGTATTGTACATGGATATTGTCGTTATATTAGAATCAATAGGCTTATGCAGGACTATAGATAGAGACTTTTACAGGTAATCGTTATCGTTATTATAATAGTGATTTATTTCAGTAAGACTATGCAGCACATGGATCTTTTACAAATAATGTATAAATATCATGTATAATATTACCTTATTTATAGATATAAATACCTTTATTACACAAATATAAACGCAGCACTGGAACATGTCACTAACTTTAAAACTTTGTTTAAGTTAAACCAGTTGTTTAGGTTGGTGCAGCTCAGAGAGATTCACACACGATGAGTCGACATGTAAAACGACTTCACACTGATACGTAACAACAACAATCAATACAAATGTTTTAAATAGATACAATGAAACAAAATGAAACAGATTAAACATCAGTCGATCGGTAGTGTCGGTGTAAAAGTGTAAGATCATGTTAAGTGTATGTTTACGTGTTCTAATGATGTTTCAGTCTGATGACACCTGCAGGAACATTACACACGTGTTAACATCACCTATTCTGTTCCTCTCCGACACAGCAGGTGGTGCTATGATTTAAAGTGGTTTTTAAACCCACAAATAAACAGAGAAGAAGTGAAACGCCAAAGTGAGTCCCCTGGTGGCTGCGTAAATAACTGACGTGACAATTGTAACGTTAGTGATATAATCATTTCCGACAACCTGTGTGTAGGCAACACATCCTGACCCACTACACGCTACAGAAGAAGCTGTAATCGCAATGGAAACAGTTTGGCTTCACTTTCGGGAGCCGTCATGTCGCGGCTAAGGTTAGCAGCAGAGCTAACACCTGAGATAACAGGAGAAGTTGTCCAAGCATCGTCAAGAGATTCAGTTTAAATAAGTTCCGTCAGTGTCGTGTTGAGCTGAGACTCTTCTTTAAAGGACTATTTTATGAAATAAGGCCTGTGTCCTCATAGAGAAATACTCACTGTAATAATAATAATAATGTGCAGGTTTCTGACTTGGTTACACGTCAGGTTTTATTTCTTGTGTCTGTGATGAGAGCAGATTTATTTCTGTCCAGTCGCTGGTGTTTTCCCTGCTGCCTGCCTCCGCACAGGAAGTGACGTCACATGATGTGGGCAGGTAACCATGACAACAGGCCTGCTGATGATGACATGTTTCCACTCCTGACACACACACGCACGCACGCACACACACACGCACGCACACACACACACACACACACACACACCACACACACACACACACACACACACACACACACACACCACAACCTCTCGCCTCTATAGCAGCATTGTGTTTCTTCTTGATGTAACCAAGGGAGCACCTGAATTTGCTCTGTGTGTCTGTGTGTGCGTGCGTGCGCGCGCGTGTGTGTGTGTGTGTGTGTGTGTGTGTGTGTGTGTGTGTGTGTGTGGGTGTGCGTGCACTGATTGATTAACGAGCTGCTGATTAGACTCCAGTCTGACTGGTTGAGATAAGAAGCAGTGACATCGGCTGCAGCAGATCTGAGGTCAGACTCGTTTAGTGTTTCCGTCATTTTGAATTAAAGATCAGAGAAAGACGAGTCAACACATTTACATGTGTGTTACAACAAACTGGATGATTATCATGACAAAATGTATATGTTCAAAACACAGTCAGACGTCAGCAGATGATGTGTGAGACACTGAAGTCCAGACATGTTCCTCACATGCTCCTCACATGTTCCTGACATGTTCCTCACATGTTCCTCACATGTTCCTCACATGTTCCTGACATGTTCCTCACATGTTCCTCACATGTTCTGCAGGTTCTGTCTGTGAGAACAAATGTCTGAGTCAGTGTCTCTGGACATGTTCTGGATCTTCTCCTGCAGCCTCCTGGTAACATGTGTGTAACATGTCAGAGTGAGTCCATGTGAGGAAACAGCAGGACGATGTGTGGAAGCTTCCCAGAGAGCGAGTGGACGTGTGGACGAGGTTTCTAACACGTGACGGACGTGAAGCTGGAAGAACACAAACATCTCAGGATGAAGAAGAGGAGCCGTACACGTAGAAGACGAAGACGTCCACTTGGAAACACGAGGAGGTTCCAGATCTTCTGGTGCTGAGGGCCGACGCCGGTGTGGACGAGCTGTAAACAACAACACTGATCTTTCCACAGCAGAGTTTATACGTCATGTCCGGCCTCCTGCTGCTCTACAGGCTCCGCCCCTCGCCTGGATGTTCCCCACATGTTCCTGTTGGTGTGAACGAGTCGGACCCGACAACCTGCTGCTGCTGCTCCACAAACACCAACTACACAACATGTCCAGAAACAACCTGCTGCTGCTGCTCCACAAACACCAACTACACAACATGTCCAGAAACAACCTGCTGCTGCTGCTCCACAAACACCAACTACACAACATGTCCAGATGCTATTTCATGTCTGTTTTAGTGAAACCAGGAGTAAAACTGATGTTTTCTCATCGACCCTCAGACACTCAACAACATGTCGGACGTCTGTGGGCAGGTCACTTCCTGTCTCTCCGTCGTCTGTGTCTCTGAATCATTCCCTCTGACTCTCCCTGGTTTTCACACGTCAGCTGTTCTCAGCTCATCGTGTGATTCTCAGCTCTCTGGTTCATCTCTGCAGTAAAGACGTCACTTTGATCACAGCTCAGAAGCTGCAGGTTAAAACTGTCTGTGTAATACATGAGGCAAAGAAAACTCCCAGAATCCACCTCTCTCTGTAGTCACACCTGATTTAATGATTTAACTTTATATCAAATATCAGAACATCCTCGAGTTCTCGAATCTTCATCGTCGTCATTCAGCGTAACTCAGCTGTTTCCTCTTCTCGTCTCAGGTGATTCTTCCAGAGCAGCAGGTGGACTCCAACTCCCAGAATGCCTGAGCAGAGTAACGACTACCAGGTGGTGGTGTTTGGAGCCGGTGGCGTGGGGAAGAGCTCGCTGGTCCTTCGATTTGTTAAAGGCACCTTCAGAGACACCTACATTCCCACTGTGGAGGACACGTACAGACAGGTAGCTCATTCAGACTCTTCTGATTCACGTGTTCTTCTCTGGCTGTGGTTCAAACCTGTTGATGTATTGATGGATTGTTCTCAGGTAATCAGCTGTGATAAGAGCGTCTGCACGCTGCAGATCACCGACACAACAGGAAGTCATCAGTTTCCCGCCATGCAGCGCCTGTCCATTTCCAAAGGCCACGCCTTCATCCTGGTCTACGCCATCACCAGCCGCCAATCACTGGAGGAGCTGAAACCGATCTACCAGCAGGTGTGGTCCTGCAGCTCTTTGAGTTGATTTCCTCTGACGTTAGCGTCGCTCGTCTTTATTCAGGCGACGTGTCTCCACTGATCGTTCCAGAGACTTTAACTCCCGACTGTCTTAACTCTGTGTCTCCAGGTCGTGGCCATCAAGGGCAGCGTGGAGTCCATTCCCATCATGCTGGTGGGCAACAAGAGCGATGAGACGGCCCAGCGAGAGGTGGAGACAAAGCAGGGCGAGGCTCAGGCCGCCGCCTGGAAGTGTGCCTTCATGGAGACGTCGGCCAAGATGAACTCCAACGTGAAGGAACTGTTCCAGGAGCTGCTGACGCTGGAGAAGAAGAGGGACATGAGTCTGAGCATCGACGGAAAACGGTCGGGGAAACAGAAGCGAGCTGACAAGCTGAAGGGGAAGTGCAGCGTCATGTAGAGCGGACGGCAGAGGCCTCGCTACAACCACGTGGACACGGCAGGAGACTCACCCCAACAGCTCTTCTTCTTCTTCTTCTTCTTCTTCTTCTTCTTCTTCTTCTTCTTCTTCTTCTTCTGCCTCCTCTCTCACGCTTTCTCCGCTCTTCTCCTTCTCGTGCTCTTCCTGTGATTGTCTGGCCCCAAGAACAAAACGATGAGAACCAAACTGGAACATTTCTACCGGGCCCTTGGGCCCCTCGTGGCCCTGACCTGTGATTGTGGCCCCAAAATATTGTTACATGTTGAGCTCCTGCCACTAACGACTGTAATAAAGGAACATTCCACCTGAATGTAACTCACTTAAACATCTAAACATCTAAGTCCTGTTTGACGGGAGGGGGTGTTTGTTTTGTCCTGATCGGTCAATAAATCAATAATCAATAAATCAACGTGTTGATCCAACAGCAGATGTCAAACAGCTGCAAACTGAGCAGCTGCTGAGGACCGTCCGCCACCAGGGGGCCCGTCACCCACCAGGGGCCCGTCAGCCACCAGGGGGCCCATCAGCCACCAGGGGGCCCGTCAGCCACCAGGGGCCCCGTCAGCCACCAGGGGCCCCGTCAGCCACCAGGGGCCCTGCCACCACAAGGTCCCCGTCAATCCAACTAAACCCATCTAGTCCTACCAGGGGGCCCGTCATTCAACAATCAGTGGAGCATGTCATGCAAAACAGTGGGGCCGTCCGCCACCAGGGGCCCGTCAGCCACCAGGGGCCCCGTCACCACCAGGGGCCCCGTCAGCCACCAGGGGCCCCGTCAGCCACCAGGGGGCCCGTCACCCACCAGGGGGCCCGTCACCCACCAGGGGCCCCGTCAGCCACCAGGGGGCCCGTCACCCACCAGGGGCCCCGTCAGCCACCAGGGGGCCCGTCACCACCAGGGGCCCCTCAGCCACCAGGGGGCCCGTCAGCCACCAGGGGGCCCGTCAGCCACCAGGGGGCCCGTCACCCACCAGGGGCCCGTCACCCACCAGGGGGCCCGTCAGCCACCAGGGGCCCGTCAGCCACCAGGGGGCCTGGGACACACACAACATTAATTGATATAATTCCAATGAGACAGCTGCTGGTATGAATCTGTCACTGTGGCCCCGGCCCTGGGCCCTCACACGTCTCAGGGGCCGACTGCAGATGTATCTTTATCTTTGATCCCTTTCATGTCTCTAAGTCAAACTCGGACTCCATCAGGCTTCACATGCAGTGCGCCCCCTGGTGGCAGATGGAAGTGCAGCCATTAGAAAGATGACAGATAAGTGAGGAGACAGTGAAACGATCCTTCATCCGACTCCGTTAACGACAGGATGTTCCTTCCTGTCGTCGTTAGACCAACGCCCACGTACGACTGTTCGTACGACTGTTCGTACGACTGTTCGTACGACTGTTCGTCCTCCACAGACTCGCCGAGGAGACGGAGACGTGTTGCTCGGAAACTTCACGTCCACCAAGACGTTCACCTTGTTTCCATCGTCCAAACCAACATCTGTTTTTTACAAACCAATAAGAAACAAAGCTGCAGATTCCACTCAATGATTATTAAATTATATTATCATTAAATTAAAATACATGTTATTGGATTTCTTCGGTCTAATCGTCATTGATCTTCTGACTGAACTTAGGTTGGAATTGTTCTTTTAAATTCCTCTTCTTGTGATTCAGGAGTCAAACCTCTTTACAGACAACCAGCCTTAATCTGAGGAAACACTCTACTGCCACCTAGTGGTGAATGAGTGTCTTTGCAGTTCACTGTTACATACTTCAAATCAGTTTCCACTTATACAACACTAAAATATATCATGTGCAAAGAGCTGCTGCGCCCCCTGCAGGCTGCAGTGTTGATCGCAGCAACAATATAAACCTGGAACACACAACTTCTGTGATGACACTGAATCTTTCAGTTAAATTATCTAACAGACAACAATGTTCAGACTTTGTCTTTAACTCGTAGAACTAAAAGTTAAAGGGATAGTTCATCATTATCCCCTCACCACTATGATGGAGGGGGGGGGGGGGGGGTGAAGAGTTTCAGGGTAAACCTGTTGCAGCAGAACAACTGAAGACGTGATGTCATCAAGTGTCATTTCCAGTTTGAAGTCTAAAAATAGATCCAGCTCCATAAAGACGTGAACGTGTCGTCAGGAGTTCAAACAACCGGCAGATTCATAACTTCATTCAGTCATTATGAAAGTGACAAAATGAACAAAGACTAACCCAGATTTAAACAGAAATGTTCATAATTCACAGATGAAAATAATGTTTTTATTCCCTGGTAACTTGGTTACTACACCTCCTTCACCTCCATCACCTCCTTCACCTCCATCACCTCCTTCACCTCCATCACCTCCATCACCTCCATCACCTCCATCACCTCCATCACCTCCTTCACCCCCATCACCTCCTTCACCTCCATCACCTCCATCACCTCCATCACCTCCTTCACCTCCTTCACCTCCATCACCTCCATCACCTCCATCACCTCCATCTCCCCCATCACCTCCATCACCTCCATCACCTCCTTCACCCCCATCACCTCCTTCACCTCCTTCCCCTCCATCACCTCCATCACCTCCTTCACCTCCTTCACCTCCATCACCTCCATCACCTCCATCACCTCCATCTCCCCCATCACCTCCATCACCTCCATCACCTCCTTCACCCCCATCACCTCCTTCACCTCCATCACCTCCATCACCTCCTTCCCCCATCACCTCCATCACCTCCTTCACCTCCATCACCTCCATCACCTCCTTCACCTCCTTCACCTCCTTCCCCCATCACCTCCATCACCTCCTTCACCTCCATCACCTCCATCACCTCCTTCACCTCCATCACCTCCATCACCTCCATCACCTCCATCCCCTCCATCACCTCCATCACCTCCTTCACCTCCATCACCTCTCCCTATCACCTCCTCACCCTCCATCACCTCCTTCACCTCCATCACCTCCATCACCTCCTCACCTCCATTCACCTCCATCACACCTCCATCACCCATCACCTCCTCACCTCCATCACCTCCATCACCTCCACCTCCATCACCTCCATCACCTCCATCACCTCCATCACCTCCATCACCTCACACCTCCATCACCTCCATCACCTCCATCACCTCCTTCACCTCCATCACCCTACCATCACCTCATCACCTCCATCACCTCCTCACCTCCATCACCTCCTCATCCTCACCCCATCACCTCCTTCACCTCCTTCACCCCATCACCTCCATCACCTCCTCACCCCATCACCTCCTTCACCTCCTTCACCACCATCACCTCCTCACCTCCTTCACCCCATCATCCACCCCATCACCCCCTTCACCCCCATCACCCATCACTCCTCACCTCCTTCACCACCATCACCTCCATCACCTCCTACCACCTCCATCACCTCCTTCACCCCAT
>CM031683.1:27579883-27612383 GCA_006182925.3 Reinhardtius hippoglossoides
TCATGTGACTTCATCTTTCTGTGACGTAGTTCAGGTTCAAGCTACATGAACTTGTTGTTTAGTCCAGAATTCAACATTCACACAAACCTCCTGTTCTCGTTCCTCTGTTCATGGAATCAACTTTATTTCTTATCTTTATTTGAGTTCAGACGTATGTGTTAAGATGATGTCATGATGTCATCCTCATGACATCATGACATCATTTATATCAAACAATGAGGAAGTATTGATCTCTAATCTTATTGGCTGCAGAAGTTAATCCATGACTCAAAATGACGTGATGATGATGTCACTGATCATGTGACATCATATGAAGGTGAATATTTTTCTTCAGATTGCAGCTCAGTTATTTAAGATTGAAGAAGAGGGACCATGGAAGAACAGAGGAAGAGGAAGAGGAAGCACAGAGGAAGAGGAAGAGGAAGAGGAAGAACAGAGGAAGAGGAAGAACAGAGGAAGAGGAAGAGGAAGAACAGAGGAAGAGGAAGAGGAAGAACAGAGGAAGAGGAAGAGGAAGAACAGAGGAAGAGGAAGAGGAAGAGGAAGAACAGAGGAAGAGGAAGAGGAAGAACAGAGGAGGAAGAGGAAGAACAGAGGAGAGGAGAGGAGAGGATATAGAGGGTGGTAACTTGTTCACCTCTGGATTTCAAGCTGTTTTCAGACTGAGGTGTTCTATAGTGTACCGCAGGGTTCTGTCATGTTCTGTCATGTTCTGTCACGTTCTGCAGGGTTCTGTCACGTTCTGCAGGGTTCTGTCACGTTCTGTCACGTTCTGCAGGGTTCTGTCACGTTCTGTCACGTTCTGTCACGTTCTGTCACGTTCTGCAGGGTTCTGTCACGTTCTGCAGGGTTCTGTCACGTTCTGTCACGTTCTGCAGGGTTCTGTCACGTTCTGTCACGTTCTGTCACGTTCTGTCACGTTCTGCAGGGTTCTGTCACGTTCTGTCACGTTCTGCAGGGTTCTGTCACGTTCTGTCACGTTCTGCAGGGTTCTGTCACGTTCTGTCACGTTCTGTCACGTTCTGTCACGTTCTGCAGGGTTCTGTCACGTTCTGTAAGGTTCTGTCACGTTCTGCAGGGTTCTGTCACGTTCTGTCATGTTCTGCAGGGTTCTGTCATGTTCTGTCACGTTCTGTCACGTTCTGCAGGGTTCTGTCACGTTCTGCAGGGTTCTGTCACGTTCTGTCACGTTCTGCAGGGTTCTGTCACGTTCTGTCACGTTCTGTCACGTTCTGCAGGGTTCTGTCACGTTCTGCCACGTTCTGCAGGGTTCTGTCATGTTCTGTCACGTTCTGTCACGTTCTGTCACGTTTTGCAGGGTTCTGTCACGTTCTGCAGGGTTCTGTCACGTTCTGTCACGTTCTGTCACGTTCTGCAGGGTTCTGTCATGTTCTGTCACGTTCTGTCACGTTCTGCAGGGTTCTGTCATGTTCTGTCACGTTCTGTCACGTTCTGTCACGTTTTGCAGGGTTCTGTCACGTTCTGCAGGGTTCTGTCACGTTCTGTCACGTTCTGTCACGTTCTGCAGGGTTCTGTCATGTTCTGTCACGTTCTGTCACGTTCTGTCACGTTTTGCAGGGTTCTGTCACGTTCTGAAGGGTTCTGTCACGTTCTGTCACGTTCTGCAGGGTTCTGTCACGTTCTGCAGGGTTCTGTCACGTTCTGTCACGTTCTGCAGGGTTCTGTCACGTTCTGTCACGTTCTGTCACGTTCTGTCACGTTCTGCAGGGTTCTGTCACGTTCTGCAGGGTTCTGTCACGTTCTGTCACGTTCTGCAGGGTTCTGTCACGTTCTGTCACGTTCTGTCACGTTCTGCAGGGTTCTGTCACGTTCTGTCACGTTCTGCAGGGTTCTGTCACGTTCTGTCACGTTCTGCAGGGTTCTGTCACGTTCTGTCACGTTCTGTCACGTTCTGTCACGTTCTGCAGGGTTCTGTCACGTTCTGTAAGGTTCTGTCACGTTCTGCAGGGTTCTGTCACGTTCTGTCATGTTCTGCAGGGTTCTGTCATGTTCTGTCACGTTCTGTCACGTTCTGCAGGGTTCTGTCACGTTCTGCAGGGTTCTGTCACGTTCTGTCACGTTCTGCAGGGTTCTGTCACGTTCTGTCACGTTCTGTCACGTTCTGCAGGGTTCTGTCACGTTCTGCCACGTTCTGCAGGGTTCTGTCATGTTCTGTCACGTTCTGTCACGTTCTGTCACGTTTTGCAGGGTTCTGTCACGTTCTGCAGGGTTCTGTCACGTTCTGTCACGTTCTGTCACGTTCTGCAGGGTTCTGTCATGTTCTGTCACGTTCTGTCACGTTCTGCAGGGTTCTGTCATGTTCTGTCACGTTCTGTCACGTTCTGTCACGTTTTGCAGGGTTCTGTCACGTTCTGCAGGGTTCTGTCACGTTCTGTCACGTTCTGTCACGTTCTGCAGGGTTCTGTCATGTTCTGTCACGTTCTGTCACGTTCTGTCACGTTTTGCAGGGTTCTGTCACGTTCTGAAGGGTTCTGTCACGTTCTGTCACGTTCTGCAGGGTTCTGTCACGTTCTGTAAGGTTCTGTCACGTTCTGTCACGTTCTGCAGGGTTCTGTCACGTTCTGTAAGGTTCTGTAAGGTTCTGTCAGAATGTTGGTGTTTGCATTAACACATCACACACGTTAAAACACACAACACAGACACACTTTTTACTCTGAACTTTCCTCTGTCACCTGCGCTCGAGAGAAAGAGTGTGTGTGTGTGTGTACTGACATGTTTGTGTATTTGTGTGTGTTTGTGTTCATGTAGGTCAGAACATGACCCGGTTCACTCTGTTCTGTCTGCACCAATTTCTTTGTTCCCATTGAATTTGAATTGCCTCGACAGTAACGAGCTGCAGCACTTTGAGTCATGTGACTCGTGTTGCTGAACGACGAGCTCCCGGCGCCAACGTGACGAGGAGGAGCCGGAGAAGTCCAGTCAGAGAGAACCAGCAGGAAACAGTTCTGACAGTTTGAGCTCAGAGTTTTGTTTCTGCAGCAGATTCAGTGTCGTCAGGTTCTTCAGGTTCTTCAGGTTCTTCACTGATGTGTCACCTGCTGACTTTAACCAATCAGAGAGTGTCTGTGATCCCGGTGGAATCAGTCTCACCTGGAGCTGATGAAGGATCAGCCAATCAACCAATCAATCAAATGGTATAGCCTATAAGACACACCCCCCTCATCAGGTGGTCTATTTAAGCAGAGAGACATTTCCCATCATCCCCTTTGCTCCCACTGCTGCTGCAGTATCACTACCAGTTGCTTCAGCCCCTCCTCCCCCCCCCCCCCCCCCCCCCAGCATCCACCTGTAGGCTCCAATGGGGGGGTTCAAGTATTTGCTCATCACTCCCATCATTCCTGTGTAATCATATGGGAGGGGGGGGGGGGTGGATAAGATGGAGCCTGGAGACCAAACACCAATAAACGTTTGAACGAGAGTTGTCTGACTGAACTGAGGACGCTGAAGGGAAGGTGTGTGTAGGAGGATAGTGATGATGATGATGATGATGATGATGGGAGGAGGAGGTCAGGGCTCTGCTGGAGGTCACGGCAGGAGTCAGAGTGTGGGAACCCCCCCCCCACACACACAGACACGTGTCGCTGCTCCACCACCTGCTGCTGAGGCGAAGTCAACGGGCCGAGTTCTCCCGTGGTCCAGGTCGGATCAGGTGACATGTTCGTGAAATAAAGAATCCTTCATTCTTCTGTGCGACACCACAACGAGAAAAACTAACAACGATGTGAACAAATACCACAAATATGTCATTTTGTCACTAAGCGACACAAACACGTGGAGGAAACGCACACTGTGTGTGTGTGTGTGTGTGTGTGTGTGTGTTTCATAAAACCAGACCAGGTGATGAATGTAAACGAGGCCGTGTGACTTCTGACCCCCTCTGATGAGGAGCAGGTCGAGCATGAAGTTCTCACACTGTCGTCCTGCAGCTTCACACCTCCAATATACACACACACACACACACACACACACACACACACACACACACACACGCACACACACACACACACACACTGACCAGCTCAGCCACACTTCAGGTGTCTGAGTCGACGCTCTGACTGAGATCTTCTCACACTGAGTCTTCTCTGACCTCTGACCTCTCATGTCTGACGCTGGTGAGAACATGAACATGTATCTCACACACACACACACACACACACACACACACACACACACACACACACACACACACACACATGCATACACAAGGATACAAACAGCGAGTTGGAGTAGCCGTGTAAAGTAACATTTACTTGAGTACTTGATTCACATTAAAGAAGATGTGATGTCAGCCTCTAGGTGGCGCTGTCAGGATTCCAGTCTGACGTTAAAGTGACTCAGCAGCTGCAGCTTCTGAAAATCCCATTAACCTTCATTCCAGCAGGACCTCCCATAATGCACTGCTGCATGGACTGGGAGAGTTCATGCACCAGTCAGATTCACACCTCTGCAGCACACACACACACACACACACACACACACACACACACACACACACACACACACACTGCACTGGACAGTGCACATCAGACTTGAGCTCCAGGTGGAATCCAGAGAGTCGTCTCCAGAGCTTCTCCAGAGTTTGTGTTTCACAGCTGAACAACACAGCAGCAGATCCTCCTCCTGGTTCAGGTGAGAGGGGGGGGGGGCAGCCGGGTGCAGCAGACAGAGACAGGAAGTGACGTGTCACCTCTGCTGCAGAGGTCACGTGATCATGTTCACATCACCTGACACCTTCAGCTCTGATCACCACGAACTCTCTTCACATCTTCGTCTGTGTCTTCATCGTGTGTGTCAGCACTTCTTCACCAGAGAGGTTTGTTTTAGTTTCTTCATGTTTGTGTCCCGTGTTAGAAGCTCCTCCCCCCCCCCCCCCCCCCTCAGTGAATCAGTGAGGATCCTCTGCTGTGTTCACACTGATCCTGGATCTACACTTTATACAGGAGCTCAGGAGGAGGAAGACGAACTGAGTCTCTGGAGTTCAGCGTCTGAAGCAGCTCAACAGAACCTGATTAGTTTATTTTCTCTTCGGTGTGAACATCAGCTGCTCAGGTGTGAAACTCCGACACCGTCTCCCCCAGACTCCCCCGTCAGAGGGGGGACGAGCCGACCTCCCCTGGACAGACGCCCGGGAAAAGACAAGCGACCCCCGACCCCCCAACCCCCCAACCCCCCTCCACAGAGTGTTAGAGCCGGTCTGAGGGAGGGGCTTCAATAAACTTTCATTTAAT
Organism: Reinhardtius hippoglossoides; assembly: GCA_006182925.3. Lineage (NCBI taxonomy): Eukaryota > Metazoa > Chordata > Actinopteri > Pleuronectiformes > Pleuronectidae > Reinhardtius > Reinhardtius hippoglossoides. The sequence goes on from CM031683.1 coordinate 27,585,133, forward strand.
ACATGAAAATATTTTTAAAAATCATGACGTCCATCAGAGGAAAGGACTCAGTCACCGCCCCCGATCGGACGCAGTGACTGGATGTGAACCAGCGGGTCTTCTGGGAAACGGGAGCCTCCCATCATGCACCTCTGCTCCAGCAGCTCACCACTAATGTGGAGCTGAAAGCAGCTGAAACCTCGAGCGGCTCGGACGTCAGCGTTCGCCTTTCCCTGACGATTGTTCCAGACTTTAAAAAAGATTCAACCACTAAAAACACAGAATCATGAATAAAAATAACAAACTTTAAATCTGACATTTTCTCTCCGAGGCAGAAACAACAGACTTTGATGTTACAACAGTTTGTTTTAGTTCAACATGATCTACTCACTCTGAACACTTTTATAGATCAGATTATTGATCATAAACACTTTAAACATGAAGTTACAAACTGGTTCTTCTCATGTAGTGAATCCTGTTGTTGTGTTGTTGTGTTGTTGTGTTGTTGTGTTGATGTGTTGTTGTGTTGATGTGTTGTTGTGTTGTTGTGTTGTTGTGTTGTTGTGTTGATGTGTTGTTGTGTTGTTGTGTTGATGTGTTGTTGTGTTGTTGTGTTGTTGTGTTGATGTGTTGTTGTGTTGTTGTGTTGATGTGTTGATGTGTTGATGTGTTGTTGTGTTGATGTGTTGATGTGTTGTTGTGTAGATGTGTTCAGTTCCATCAGCAGCTGTTGTCCCTGTGTCCTGGGAGAGGATCCTCACATGGGACTGAGCTTCATTCACTGATCATGAAGTTTCTATTTGACTCTTGTTGAGTTCAGAACAGAGGAAGTTGATCCTCGTTAACATCTGTGAGACAAACTGGGAATATGAGACAGATAACATGTGATTGATTCATTGATCAAATCATTGATCAGATGTTTGTTCAGATTATTGATCAGTTTATAATCAGATTATTGATCAGTTCATCCTCCAGGGCCAAACAGTGTCAGGGTTGTGAGACACTGACTGTGAGTTTCCAGAAGTTGAGGAGCAGCAGGTGTGAAGACGACTCAGACTGTGAGAACACCTCAGTGATCAGACGCTCAGAGGTCAAAGGTCTCAGCTTTAACTTCCTTCACTGGGACCTCCGGGCTCAGAGACGTCAGCTGTCCGTCAGCAGGGGGTCGGAAACTGAGCCATAAAGCTGCTCCCTGTTCTGAAGCATCAGAAAAGGTCAACAACACAATCATTGAGACTGGATCACAACTTAGCTTAGCTTAGCATTAAAGTTGCAGTGTGTAGACTTTAGTGACATCTAGTGGTGAAGGGTCATGTTGCAGCCGAACACCCCTCGCCTCATCCCCCCCTTCCAAACATGAAAGAGAACCTGTGGTAACCTTCAGTTTTCATAAAGACTCAAAGGGTTTAGTTTGAGTTACTACAAGAAACATGGCTGCCTCCATGGAGAGCACCCCCCCCCCCCCCCCGACCCCTGTAAATATAAAGTATTTCAATATAAAGGTCCATTCTAGGGTAAATAAAACAATAATTTGTATAATTTAGATGAAACACACTCATGAAAACATCACGAGGATTATTTTATATAAAATGTGTGTCAATAGATCCTTTCACCTGAATGTTACACACTGGAGCTTGAAGACTTCACACAGTCGGAAGCTGTTTGTTCTGAGTAACACCCCCGACTCATCCTCACAGTTACCATGACAACCACCAGCATCGGGTCTGTGTGTACGAGTGAGTTCACACACACACACACACACACACACACACACACACACACACACACACACACACACACACACACACACACACACACACTGTCGAGGACATGATGCTGTTTCCAGGTGTAGAAACTGCTGCAGCTTCAGGATTTGGGGGGAGTGGTCTCTGTGTGTCGTGCAGCGTGCAGACAGGAAGTGCATGGGTCTGTGGTCGACCTGCTGCAGAGGACGAGCAGGTGCAGCTCTGATCACGACAGTGTCTCTCCTGCAGGAGGCGGAGCTCCGTAACTCAGAAGTGACCATAGAAGGACAGAGTAGGAGGACGTGGGGATTTATCTGAATAGTCATGTGACTTCTAGTTACAGTGATGCTGTCACCTCCACACACACACACACACACACACACACACACACACACACACACACACACACACACACACACACACACACACACACACACACACACACACACACACACACACACACACACACACACACACACACAGGCAGCAGGTCATGTTCAGTGTGTTAATTATTCAAGAAGCTGCTGAATGTTTCAGCAGCTTCTTGTGTGGTGGTGTGTGGGGTGTGGGTGCGAGAGTGATATGCTCTCCTATCTCTGACTCACATCCCTCGATAGAGTCTATGAGCTCTCAAAGAGATAAGCCTGACGAGAGCGAGTGCATGAGACAGATTGAGAGATGCGAACGCAATGCTTGAGTCTATAGACGTATGCTCTCCGACTATCCGTGAGATGAGCCTCTAGCGCTAGCTCTCTCTCTCTCTCTCTCTCTCTCTCTCTCTCTCTCCCTCTCTCCCTCTCTCTCTCTCTCTCTCTCTCTCCTCTCTCTCTCTCTCTCCACTCTGAGTCTACCTCGCTCGTCCTGACCACAGACCAGCACAAGTGATGCAGAACGGTTACACAGGGTTTATGACCTTTACTGCAGCCAGACACCAGGTGGCGATAGATACACTTTGGCTTCACTCTTCGTGAAGAGACGTTTTCCTCTAGCGCCACCATCAGGCCACATATTAATTGTTCAGTACTTTGATTTATGAGCTAACACCTGCAGAACTACTGACATCCCATCAGCCTCAGCTGGATGCTGCTAACGTGCTAACTTTATACCTGCAGCAGTGACATGAGCATGTTAGCATGCTGATGTTAGCATGTAGCTCGTAGGATGTGCTGTCGTTTCCACCATGTTGTTTTTCTAAAGAATCAGTTTGATTATTAACGTTAGCTATGACACAGTCTCTGTGGCTGTGACATCACTGCAGCGCCAGCTCTGATTGGTTGATGAAAATGTCTGTGAGTTTATTTTGTGGCTGAAACTCTTGGATCCGTGTGAACTGTTTGTTTCCCAGGCCCTCAGCCCGCTGCTCCCACTGCATCATGGGAAGGCAGATAGACTGAGAGGCTCCCAGTGTGGGGGGGGGGGGGGGCTGGTGGGGCTGTGGTGAACTGGTTCCCATGGAAACCAGTTAGTGTGAGGTCCATGTTTGAAACTGTATCATTCTGCAGGTTTTAGCTTTTTAAAGTTAACAATCAATAATAGATCATTAATAATCAATAACTTCAGATTGTTCATATTAATTTCAGAATAATTGAGTCTTTAGTTTCATTTCATCAACCTGCAGACTTTATTATTTAAAGTTTATTATATAAAGGAACTTCCTCTGGAATGTCCCCGTGGCAGTTTTTACCTGTATGCAAATCACACACACACACACACACACACACACACACACACACACACACACACACACGTGATTTGCATGCAAGCGGTGACTTCATTCCGAGGAGTTGAAGCTTAAACCTGCACCAACAAAACACCCTGGCTGTTTATTTGTTTATCTGTTTACGAGCTCTTCGTTAAGAAGCTGATAAAAGATTAAATCTGTAACTCATGAAAGACGTTCTCAGACATGAGCTCCAGGTGAAATCCAGAGACTCGTCTCCAGAGCTTCTCCAGAGTTTGTGTTTCACAGCTGAACAACACAGCATCAGATCCTCCTCCTGGTTCAGGTGAGAGGGGGGGGGGGCAGCCGGGTGCAGCAGACAGAGACAGGAAGTGACCTGTCACCTCTGCTGCAGCTTCTCTGGACATGAGAGGACTCTGTATAAAGTCCTCTCATGTGGACATGTCTGGAACTGATCCCTGCAGCCGAACGTCTCCCTCTGTCGTCTCCGTGTCCTCTCTTCGTCCAGCTCGTCCTTCTGGTTCGTCTTCATCCTCGACTCGTCCGGCAGGTTTCTGCTCCTCTGACCTCTGACCTCTGACCTACAGCAGCAGAAGAAACTTTCTGTTCTTAACACAATATCAAAACTGGAGCTGAATGAGCAGCAGGTTGCTGGTTTGATTCCCGGATGGTCGACTCAATTTCTGAAAGCAGGTACTCTGCAGATTACAATAGAATAATCTTGGTTCCGATCTTCAGGGGAAATTTCACAGAATATAAAGTAAAATGATGAAGTCATGCAGAGCGTCGCCTCCTCTTTATATTATAATGGTCAGAAGTTACACTATGGAAGATTTGGCCAGAACGTCAGACCACACACTTGCTGTTTGTGGGAAACGACCTCACAGAGATTGTGTGTGTGTGTGTGTGTGTGTGTGTGTGTGTGTGTGTGTGTGTGTGTGTGTGTGTGTAACACAGAGATTTGTTTCCCTTCAGGTTTTACCTTCTTCATCCTGGATTATTTCCCCCACAACATCACAAACAGCCTGTGGGAGCTTATATTTTGTGTGTGTGTGTGTGTGTGTGTTTGTGTGTGTGTGTGTGTGTGTGTGTGTGTGTGTGTGTGTGTGTGTGTGTGTGTGTGTGTGTGTGTGTGTGTGTGTGTGTTTGGGCTCAGTATCATATGACGGGGGGACTGAAGAGAGACAGTGAGAAACACAGAGAGAGAGAGAGGCCTGGGAACTCTCATTGTCTCAGTGTCAGAATTAAATCTGTTAAACACCAGTTCAACAAACATGAACCATGTGGGATCCTCCACTGATTCGCTGTGAGTGAGTGGGGGGGTGAAGAAGTGCTGACACACACGATGAAGACACAGACGAAGATGTGAACGAGTCTGTGCAGAAAACCTGCTGCTGAGTTGTTCAGCTGTGAAACACAAACTCTGGAGAAGCTCTGGAGACGACTCTCTGGATTCCACCTGGAGCTCAGGTCTGAGAACAGTCACATGACTCTTTGTTTACTTCCTGTATTTTCCTGCAAGCATTCATCTCTTGTGGTCGCTCTGCATTGTGTTCATGTGAGAGCTCAGAGGTCAGAGGTCACGAGAAGCAGCTGACGTGTGTGTGTTGGTCTCCAGTGACTCAGCAGGTTCCCTGTTTGCTGCAGTGACTGTGTTTCATGTGCATTCAGTCACAAAGAGAAACAATAACAAACCATTAATTACTTATGAAACAATAAAGAAAAGATGAACCTGTTAACACCATGTCCTATTGTCACCTGCAGGAGCAGTTGAGTTGTGTGTCTGTGATGTGAGTGTTTTGTGTGTCTGTGTGTCTGTTGCAGTGACATCATGTGATCATCCTCCTCTCTCTCTCCATCCTCAGCCACCCCCTCTGATTGGTCGGCTGAGCCCGGTCCACTTCATGACTCATCCAATCCCGTGTCAGAGGGAGCGGAGGAGGAGGAGGGGGTGTGATGTCATCAGCTGCTGACTCACCAATCACATGAGATCAGTCTCGCTCGCCCTCACTCTCTCTCTCTGTATTTCCCACACACCCTCAGTGATTCCAGTAAATACATCAGCTGACTGAGTGTGTGTGTGTGTGTGTGTGTGTGTGTGTGTGTGTGTGTGTGTGTGTGTGTGTGTGTGTGTGTGTGTGTGTGTGTGTGTGTGTGTGTGTGTGTGTGTGCGTGACATCATACAGCTGATTTCCTCGGCTGAGCAATGACCTCATCCTGCAACATGTGGACACAGTGTGTTCATTACATGTAGACTGTGTGTGTGTGTGTGTGTGTGTGCAAATACTAATAAAGTAAATTGATGCAGTTTAATATAAAATAAATATCAATATGTTACATGAATATATTCCTATAAACTCCAGGTTGATCAGTGTGTCTATAGATGATGACCAGTGTAGTGAATGATCATGTGACAGGTGTGTTCAGGTGTGTTAGTGTGTTGATGTGGAACATTGTGTTGTTGTGTTTCTGCAGGTGAACAACACGACTCTACGAGATCCTGCCGAGGTTAACGCAAAACATCTGTCTGCAGCTGTGAGTGTGTGTGTGTGTGTGTGTGTGTGTGTGTGTGTGTGTGTGTGTGTGTGTGTGTGTGTGTGTGTGTGTGTGTGTGTGTGGTGTGTAGGTGACAGCATCACTGTAAATCAGGGTGTTGTGCACCAATCAGCACAACAAGAGTCGCTGAGTCGCACTGAAGCTGTTTTTCCATTTAAGGAGAGAGTCGGGGGGGGGGGGGGATTCCCTGGAAAACAAAGGCAGCTCTTTGTTGAATCGTAGTAGAGTCATAATGTCAGAGATGAGTCAGAGAGCAGTAATAAAAACAAGGTCAGGAGCGTGTGAGGAGGCGGCTGCTGCCACGTGATTGGCTGATAACTGCCTGAATAAGCAGGTATGCATGTGTTCCTAATAAACTGCTCGATAAGTGAATATATGCATACGTGTGTAAATAAGACTGGACTTGAACTTGTTTGAAGACTCGTCTATAGTTCAGATGAATCATCAGGACTGTTCAGCCTGTAGGGGGCGCTGCAGCCTGTAGGGGGCGCTGCGGCCTGTAGGGGGCGCTGCGGCCTGTAGGGGGCGCTGCAGCCTGTAGGGGGCGCTGACAGGGCCTCAGGGCTGCGTGTCTGTGGTTTTCAGGTGAAATGAAAATATTCTGTAACACGGAATCGTTTCACGGTGAATGAAGCTTTTCTTCTTCTGCAGAAACAGGAAGCACCTCTGCCCTGTCATCCACCAATCACCACGCGTTTCCTGTTTCTGCTATAGTATGTGTATACCTTGAATAACATTTTCAAAACTAACAATTTAGTAGCACTTACTTATAGCACTTTGTAGTTTTGCTTTTTTAAGAAATTGTATTTTCTCTATTCTTGTTGTTCTGGTTTGTTCCTCGTGGTTGATGCACTTACTGTGAAGCTCTGGATAAAAGCATCAGCTCAATGAAATGTAATGTAATGTGTGTCTGTGTGTGCATGTGTGTGCATGTGTGTGCATGTGTGTGTACGTGTGTGTGTGTGTGTGTGTGTGTGTGTAGTAGTTAAACAACTAAATTACCTTCGAAGAAAAGTCCAGCAACACTTTTCCTCCAGAGAGCAGGATGATCGTTTGTGGCGCCAACCAACCCCCGACTGCAACACACACACACACACACACACACACACACACACACACACACACACACACACACACACACACACACACACACACACACACACACACACACACACACACACACTCACACACCATATTTAGTCTGTATTGTAACTCTGATGATAATGAAGTGACAGTGTGTTGGACCTGGAGTCATGTGACCAATCAGATGTTGTTATGATGTCATCTGTTTATAATCAGAATATACAGTTTATAGTTTTAGCATCAAAATATACACAAAGTACCAAAAGTCAAAAAACTTCTGCAGAAACGTCCCCTTCACAACCACATAGATCCAATCCTTGATTTATCATCAGGTAAATATAGTGAATTGTTCAAATAGTTCACAGTGAACAAAGTGAATCTGTTCGAACTTCAGTCATGTGACTCGACCGAGCCAATGAAACGTGTTCGACATGAAAACACTTCAGTGTGTGTGAAGAATGATTCTCCTGTTGCTGCAGAGCCCTGACGATGGGTTCTCCTCTCTGCTGTGAATGTGGGCACATTCCTCACACGCACACGCACACACACACACACACACACACACACACACACACACACACACACCTCAGTTGTCAGAGTTCAGGTGGAGTTCCTAGAAGTGTGCAGACAGACTCCTGGTTCCTGGGTGGGCCGACTGATGGAGGAACAAAGTCCAGGCATTCAGCTCACTGTATGTGTGTGTGTGTGTGTGTGTGTGTGTGTGTGTGTGTGTGTGTGTGTGTGTGTGTGTGTGTGTGTGTGTGTGTGTGTGTGTGTGTGTGTGTGTGCGTGTGCCTGGCTCAGCTGATGGGTTCTAGGAAAACCTGATCACTGAACAGAAGTGTTTCTGCAGCAGCTGAAGAAAAGTCACAGAGAATACATATAAACATACATCTCCAGACTCACTATATTTATTTGTATTATTATTATTTCAGCCGAAAGGAAAATGAAAAGTTCTTTTGTCAACAAAAATCAAACAATAAAAACACAACACACACACACACACACACACACACACTCTCTCTCTCCTGTTACCAGATGTTGCTGATGATGTCACTGTCTCAGGGCTTCTCCTTGATGAATCATCCCACACACACACACACACACACACACACACACACACACACACACACACACACACACACACACACACACACACACACACACATTGAGGAAGCGACCATATAAACAACAACCTGTCAGCTGACTCATCTTTATTCACGTGTTTCCTTGTTTGTGTCGTCCTCTCAGTGTTTGATGATTATTTTATGATTATCAGTGATCAAGTCTTTGTCGTTAACACTGATCAGTCAGAGCAGCATCAGCACACACACACACACACACACACACACACACACACACACACACACACACACACACACACACACACACACACACACAGTTCAGATCTTGAGAGATTAGAAGATAGAAATGAGCTGAGCATGTTTTCCATGTTGCAGGTTCACGGTGTTTGCTGAGCTCAGTAAAACACTCGTTACCTGCAGAGTGATCATTAGTGTGTTGATAACAACAGGTCATGTTGCAGGAACATTAAAAGTCTGAGATGCTGCTCTAACTGGAAGTACACAACTTATAGTTGATGAACCAGCTGTCCTCGTCTCAGGCCACAGGGACGAGGACCTGTCTCTGGTATGACGAGGCCACCGGGTCTCACCACAACAAACCAGTTGCTCTTCAGCTTCTTTTATTCTTTACACGCAGGTGAAAACACAAATCAAGTCCTTGCCTGTCTCTCTGTGTGTCTCTGTGTCTCTCTGTGTGTCTCTGTCTGTCCCATCAGTTCCTCCTGTGTGTCTCTCATGTCTCTGTGTCCAGGGAGAGTGGACAACTAGTCTCAGCTCATCATCTCTCCCTGGTTCACCTTCTGTCTGAGTCTCCTCCGCAGACTTTGTCTTTTCTTGGGCGTATTTTGATCCAAATAGAAGGAGGCGAGGAGAACCCCCCCCCCCCACTGACTCTAACTCTCCCCGAGAGCGGCTGTGTGTGTGTGTGTGTGTGTGTGTGTGTGTGTGTGTGTGTGTGTGTGTGTGTGTCTGTATTATAGTATTGAGGTTAACTGAGTCACATGGTCTCATGACTCGTCTTTGTTCTCGTTGTTCATGTTTCTGATCGTTTTCTCTGACTAACTTGTTTTCAAGTGTCCAACAAGTCAACACAACACAAAACTTTACAACAACAACCTCACATCTGTTTTCAGTCGGGATCATTCACTGATTTCTAGATTCAGTCCTGAGATTTATTTTTATTATTTAAGAAAATGAAATCAGTTTTTTTATCCAATTTATTTCAGGGAATGAAATGAAATGGAATAAATTTGATCAAATATAAAAGAAGGACAAATAAATCAACAGACAATAATTGTTTGGTTTATTCATCAATTCTGAGCAAAGAGTTTGAATCCAACTTGATCCAAAGTGTGAAAAGGTTTGTGCGTCTCGCTGCTTCATGAACATGTGATCATGTGATCATGTGATCATGTGATCAGGGAATCGAACACGAGACAGAGGACGAGCGGTCGAGTCGCTGCAGACGAGTCACAGGTCAGGAGCCACAACAAGAAGCCATGTGGACATTATGTAATGCATGTGATTGGTTAGTCATGGTGTCACATGCAGCTCATTAATGGCTCTGTGTGTGTGTGTGTGTGTGTGTGTGTGTGTGTGTGTGTGTGTGTGTGTGTGTGTGTGTGTGTGTGTGTGTGTGTGTGTGTGTGTGTCAGTTGGCCCCTGCAGCAGTGTGTCAGCAGTTACAGGGTCAGAGAGGAGGGCACAGACAGTTAACTGACACATGAACTGACCCACAGGCTGAACTGTCCTTCACACAGAACAATGAGGCTCAGTAATAAAGATGGTATCTGCTCTCAGCTCGGTCCTTCTTCTATTTTCACAAGAACAGAATGAACAAGAGAACATGCAGCTCCACAGACTCACATTCATACAACACTCACTCTATTTATATCACAATAATAATACAATACAATCAAATACAGAACAATAATGAACACGTAAAATCATCACAGGGATTAAAACACACGTTTTGTCTTAGGTCGTTTTCTGATCTGAACTCCACAGTACTCCACAGTACTACAGTACTCCACAGTACCACAGTACTACAGTACTACAGTACCACAGTACTCCACAGTACTACAGTACTCCACAGTACCACAGTACTACAGTACTCCACAGTGCTACATTACTACAGTACTCCACAGTACTCCACAGTACCACAGTACTACAGTACTCCACAGTACTACAGTACTCCACAGTACTACAGTACTCCACCGTACTACAGTACTCCACAGTACCACAGTACTACAGTACTATAGTACTCCACAGTACCACAGTACCACAGTACTACAGTACTACAGTACTCCCAGAACTCCTCTTCTGCTCTGAGGAACCTTTCCCACCTGATGTTCAGCTTCACACTGAACTGAAGAGTCTGAAGCTCTGAACCGAACCAGGTGTGAACGAGTCCTGAGAGTTTCTCTCCGTTATGATGATGATTCTGACTCAGTTAATTAACACATTCATTTCTACGTGTAAGGCTGGAACATCATTAGACACAGTGACCACCTGAGTGAGACCCTGAAGGCATCACGATCCACCACCTGAAGCTCTGCTTAGAGGCAGATAAAAACTAAACAGTATAAATATAAGATACACAGAAAATCAGCTGTTCTGAAAACGTGTGTTTTGAAGGTTTGACAGTTGAGTGTAAACATCCTGATGACACAAACATATTCCAACATGACCTTTGACCTCTGAGCAGAGCATTGAAGGTTTCACTTCATCTGAGTTACAAACTGAAAACAGTTGTTCTGCAGACGCGTCTCATTAAACGCAGACTCGTCAAGTGGATTAATGAGTTAGCGTTAGCGTCCCTCAGCATGCGTGTGTGTGTGTGTGTTAATCCGCTCAGACATCTGGTGTGTGTCTGCCCGGACAGCAGTGTGTTCAGACAGTTTGGCTTCACACACTTGTTCACTTCACGCCTCATTAACTGTTTCATGAGGAAAACAAATATCACTGTTTGGTCATTTAAAACTTTATCACATTTCAAAATCATATTTGAAAGAGTTGATCTGTTGATTCTTTGTTCAGTCGTCGTGCAGAAGAAGTTGTTGACGTCCTGATCGATGGACGAGTTTCATCCACAGGACTTTTATAACTTTTATACACAGGCTGAGTTCCAGAGGAGCAGCTAGTCGGCACGGCAACGAGTGTGTGGAACAGGAGGAGTGGTGGAAACAGCAGCAGTTCTCTCCATGACTCAGCACCCCCCCCCACAGACCACACACACACACACACACACACTGAGGGATTCTGGGTCATCCTGTGCCCCCCCCCCCCTCCGGTGGCCTCATCATCAGCAGCAGACCGGGGATTCCCAAACAACGCTCCGTTACCATGGGAGACATCACTGTCGCTGTGGTAGCCCAACTCACTAAGAGCATGCACACACCACACACACACACACACAGACACACACACAGTCCTGTGTATTGTGTTACCTGTGCAGTGAGATGGAGGCTGTGGTCCAACACACACTCACACTTGTTGCCGTGCCAACTAACAGCCACAGCTCTCTTGTAGATGTTAGCGTCCCGTATTACTGACGATACTCTTATTTTGGCGACTTTCTTATTTTTCTGATCATTTGGGGTCTTTACAGAAAATTAGATAACGTTATTTACACAAATATTAACTTGTTATTTCATCTTTATTAAAAATGTTTTTGTTCTCATTTCAAGATGATGCTGTCACTACAGGAGCCATTTTGTTTCAGGGTTAAAGTTCAGAGCAGGAAACAAAGAGTTTAAATCAGTAACTGTTCAACCTCCAGTGACCGAATAAGGAAACTGTTGGCTCAGTGTGTGTGTGTGTGTGTGTGTGTGTGTGTGTGTGTGTGTGTGTGTGTGTGTGTGTGTGTGTGAGTGTGTGTGTGTGTGTGTGTGTGTGTGCGCGTGTGTGTGTGTGTGTGTGTGTGTGTGTGTGTGTGTGTGTGTGTGTGAGGAATGTTAGGAATGAACTGGACGATTCTCTGGAATCAGAACTTCCCATAACTCCCCCCCCCCCTCTCTCTCTCTGTTTCCACCTCGCTCTACCACTCACTGTGAAGCTGCAACATTTTGAGGCCAAAAGTCTGTGGACAGATTAGTTTTCAGCATTTATACATAAAATGATTTGAACCTTAACAGCTACTGAAAACTGTGGAGGATTACTGTAAGTCAGTGACACACACACACACAACACACACACACACACACACACACACACACACACACACACACACACACACACACACACACACACACACACACACACACACACACACACACACACACACACACACACACACACACACACACACACACACACACACACACACACTCCTCTTCCTGCCTCTGTAGCTCTGAGTTCCTGTGAAACACTGATCTGACGACTGTTTGTCCAGGAAATCCATCAAGTCATCTCGCAGGAATGCAGCAGACACAACTCCTGCAGGAGGAGACGTCCCCCAGACGTCCCCCAGACGTCCCCCAGACGTCCCCCAGACGTCCCCAGACGTCCTCCACCCTTGGACACTGCGGCGTGAGGAGGAGTTACCCATGATGCACATGGCACCACCACGCAGACGGTGTTTTCCTGAACTTTAACCAAAAACAGGAAGTCTAAGGAATCTAAAAACAACAAAGACCAGGAGCTGAACTGTTTAACATGTTGAGTGAACAGCTTCTCTACGAAGACAAGAACTGAAAACATTATCATAAAACACTATTAAACAACAAATATAAAATGTTGCTGCAGGACGTTGTCTTAGATGAGTCACAATCTGTGACATGTTGTCAATAATATCTGTGTGTGTGTGTGTGTCTGTGCTTCTGTTGTGTGTTTTTGTTGTAAACATGTCTCTCATATGTTCTTATTGTGTTTCAGCTCCTGCACCAAAGACACAAAGATAAATGACACACAACAGAACAAAGTTATAAACAGTCATCAGCGTCTCCAGGGAAACTTCTCCGTGTGTTCAGGCTGTGGGTCTCAAACCGCCGGCAGCTGCACCAGAGGCCCAGCGGACGACGTGTGGGGGGTGGGGGGGTGAAGACACCAATTAGCAGCTGATGGTCTGTTGTTAGAGAAGCAGCTTGGATCAGTGCGGAGACGACAGATTGCAGAGCTGAACTCAGGAAGCTGCTCAGAGTTTCATCTTTCAATTCTGTTCATTTCATTTTCCTGCTTCACGCTGGAAACGAAGCATCTGTCTTCTGATTGTTTCTGATCTGAGATCCTCATATTCATATTCAGCCTTTCACTGCTTCACACGTCAACGCCACGATTATCATCGTGTGGTGAACACACAGAATAAAACAATACAGCGTTTACTCTTAAAATATAAAACCAACAATATCAGATATTAAAGTGTCGTGTTTTAAAGGAAACTGATCATTTGAAAATAAACTCAGGAAATTTGGAAAATTTACAATTTTACAATTTATCTCTTAACAATGTGATATATTGTCCTCATGTTTGAACTTGTTTGATAAAACTCCAACCTTTTTTTGACGTGAAATAGTTTATTACAAAGTTCATTCCTCAGAAAACATGCACATTAATTATAACAGGAAATATTTTCATCAGTGGTTTCTGGAGTTACATGTTTAAAACTTATTATGATAGAAGAATATCAATCAAGAAATATAAGAACTTGAACAGAAAAATGATGATTCATTAAAACAAACAATACGAAAACACATTTATTAACTATAATATTCTGATAATATTACAACTTGATCTAATAAACTATGACTTTGTTATGATAAATCTAGGTCATAAATATTCTACTTTATTTCCCATGAAACTGAAACAAATATGAAAAACTGTTTTCTACAAAGAAAAGACAGATTTTGGTGCTGTGGTTCGTTTCCTGTTTTAAATATGATTCATTATATTTTGTGGAATTTAAAATATCTGCACACTTTTCATTTGTTTCCCTGAAGTTGTCGTGTGAGGCTGAAACAGGACAGTGATTTATTTCCTCCTAACGTGCTGGTGTTCGTTCTCGTCCAGGGAGAAGTCGTCGTGACAACCGGACGCTCAGCTGCCGACAGCTTCCTGTTGTGTCTCCTGGTCGAGGAACGGGATCCAGACGTGACACAGGAAGAGGTTCACCGTCAGAACATCTCAGACCAACAAGTGTCTGTCGAAGCCTCGGAGATCTTAGAGGACAAGATAAAAGACCTGATTCCTACAGCTCCATTGTTCTATATTTATATAGACACACATATATATATATTTAATATCTCACAATGTCGTGCATTTACACATTAATGTTGTAATCAAAAGGTTTTAGGGAGGAATGCAATAGAATATATATTTTTAAGTCTTTCATCCCGTTTGTCATCGACATGCTGAACTCCACATGGTGTCTGAAACTGAGCTGATATCTGTGTGTGTGGTTTAATGTTGTTCTGCTGAGTTGGAAGAATATAAATAAATGTGTAATTACAGAGAATAAATAAAGAGTAAACATCACAAATCAGTCAGAAGAATTTGGTCGTTATGGTTTTGATATGAAGAGTCTGTTCCAGGGATTAGATGCAGCCGAAGGCCCGAAGGCCCGGTGAGCTCCGGGGGCGGATGGGGTGAAGAGGCTGAAATACAGAAAGTGATTCCAGCTCAGTTCAAATGTTATAAACAAGAAATCTTGATTTGACAGGATGAAGACGAGTCAGAGTCACGAGGTGAAGACGAGCTGCTCGGGATGAAGAACCTCCGATACTGCACGACTCCCCTGTCCATCAACCAGCCAACACCCAGCTCCCCTAACCCCCGTCACCACACTCCTCTCACGCTAAGGGGGGGGGCTATAAATAGACTGAAACAGACCCCTGACCCCCACCACAAGAGCCCCCACCCACATTCAAGACCCTCCTCCAACCACCAGAGCAAAACCACCGCGGCCACGCCACAGACCCCGCCCTGCACCAAGAGGGAGGGGCTGCGACCACAGCACATCCCCCCTACCCCCCCACCACACAGCCGCACAGACATGTCCTGCAGATAGATAGATTATATTATATATATTATATATTATATATTATATATTATATATTATATATTATATATTATATATTATATATTATATATTATATATTATAGGTGATCACAGATGGAATCAGGTGATCATCAGGGGATCATCAGGGGATCAGCTCAGAGACGGGTCTGAACAGGAGGTCGAGAGGAGGTCAGAGGTGAAGTGTGTTTGACGCCTCAGTGTTTTCAGTTTCTCCAGCTCTGAAAGACTCGAGGTGTGAAACTGCCTCCAGCTGTTGACCTCCATGGGGGGGGGGGGGGGGGGGGGGGGGGGGGGGTCTGTGTCACGTCCACAGAGGAGACAAAACCCAGTCACAGAAAACTAGAACACATGACATGATCAGGGACTGAGGACGGACACAGGACGGAACAGGACAGATGTCTCATGTTCATGTTCAAAAAGTTCCAATAACGTCTCCTCGTCTCCTCGTGTCCTCGTGTCCTCGTCTCCTCGTCTCCTCGTCTCCTCGTCTCCTCGTCTCCTCGTCTCCTCGTGTCCTCGTCTCCTCGTGTCCTCGTGTCCTCGTGTCCTCGTCTCCTCGTCTCCTCGTGTCCTCGTGTCCTCGTGTCCTCGTCTCCTCGTGTCCTCGTCTCCTCGTCTCCTCGTGTCCTCGTCTCAGGGGCTCTGGTGGAAAGGCTCCTGTGGTTGACGAACACTTGTCCCTTTTCCACCAAGACAGTTCCAAGACCAGTTTAGAGCCGGTTCCTGATCTGGAGCCAGTTCTTTGTGTTTCTGATCCAAACAACGAGTCTGTTTCCAAAGTGGCTGTAAGAGGCTGGGGGCGGAGCTATCGTGACCAACAGGACCAATCATAACTTTGTTGTGTCGACTTGTGATCAGACGTCACTGCTCCGTGTTAGTGTTGGTGAACACAACCGTCCACGCAGCAGAGGAAAGAGTGAACAATAACAACTGTAACTGATGATAAAGCTAGTGTCTGACAAGCATGTGTTGAGCAGCGGCTCTGAGGAGACACAGAGGATTCTGGGAAAAGGGAGATAATGTGAAATGGGAGTCTGGTGGAGCGAGCCGCTCAGACGCCTGAATCACTGTCTGTGCATGGAGAGTGGGAGTCAGACTGTGACTCTGTGTGGTCCCTCCGCTGACAGA
This sequence comes from Reinhardtius hippoglossoides, assembly GCA_006182925.3. Taxonomy (NCBI): domain Eukaryota; kingdom Metazoa; phylum Chordata; class Actinopteri; order Pleuronectiformes; family Pleuronectidae; genus Reinhardtius; species Reinhardtius hippoglossoides. The sequence continues at coordinate 27,601,405 of CM031683.1, forward strand.
TTAAACTCTGGCTTTACCACCGTCTGGAGCGGCTCCGTCAGACGGGTGGAGTCCATGTGGAACAACTGTCTGAGCGGCCGACGCACGGCTTCATGAGGACCTGAGGTCTGAGGCTCTGGTGGATCCAGGACCAGAAGTGACTGAGTCCTGATGTCTGAACAACTGGATTCATGAAGAGTTCATTTGGTGCATTTGAACTAGTGTGGAGTAATATAGTACTGTAGTACTGTGGAGTACTGTGGAGTACTGTAGTACTGTAGAGTAATATAGTACTGTAGTACTGTAGAGTACTGCAGTACTGTAGCGTACTGTAGAGTAATATAGTACTGTAGAGTAATATAGTACTGTAGTACTGTAGAGTAATATAGTACTGTAGAGTAATATAGTACGGTAGTACTGTAGAGTACTGTAGTACTGTAGTACTGTAGTACTGTGGAGAAAGACTACTACCCCCCCACCTGACAGCACGCCCACGTCAGACGCCGTCTACAAACCAATCAGAGTCAAGTATAGGTCGACTCCGCCCACGTAGGTGATGACGACAGGACGTACGTTCTTTCGTCCCTAAATTACAACGTGAAACCAGAACTAACCAGATCAAAGGAAACATCAGAGTCAGTGAGAAGTTCAACCAAGTGAAGAAGACTCTGAGTTTGTCTCAGAGCTTTTAGAACTGAGTCAGAGAGGAGACTGAACACACATGTCTTAGTACATGATGATTGTATTGTGTATTTAAACACAAGTCCAACCTGGCTGTGTGTTTGGAGGTGGTGACGGGCCCGATGGGAGACAGAGTCCTGCTCGGACTCGTCTCCTCAGTCTGATGCAAACGAGCTGCAGGTTGACACACTGACATCAAGCTGCTCGTTTGCATCTCCTTTGCATCAGACACATTCCAGCGCTGCAGCAGGTCCGAGTCCTGCTGCTGCTCCTCAGAACATTCCAGCTCCTGCACGAGGCTCCTGGGGCGAAGTGTGAGGAGGGATTCACTCACAGGATGATTCATCGGGTGGAAGGGGTTCATCACTGCAGCCGAGCAACCTGCAGGAGCCAGAGGCTTCATCAGCAGAACCAGCTAAGAACCAACTAAAACACAAGAATGTGCTCAGGTCAAAGTTAAAGTACGTGTTCATCTGCTCATTAGTAATAAAATGCTCTAATGTCTCAACCTCTCTGATTGGCCGGCTGCTCCGCTCTGCTGTGGTTGGTCGAGCAGCATGTTGTCATTTGCATAGAACACATATCTTGTGACATCATGATGCCACACATTTGCATAATGCGGACCGAGCAGATAACACTAACACACACAGACACACAAACAGACACACAGACACACAGACACACACACACACACAGACACACAAACACACAAACAGACACACAGACACACACACACACAGACACACAAACAGACACACAGACACACACACACAGACACACAAACAGACACACAGACACACACACACACACACACACAGACACACACACACACACACACACACAGACACACAAACAGACACACAGACACACAAACAGACACACACACACACACACACACACACACACACACACACAGACACACAAACAGACACACAGACACACAAACAGACACACAGACACACACACGCACACACACACACACAGAGACACACACAGAAATTAAAAGTATGCGATAAGAAGCTTTTATTTTGGAGGAGATGTGGCTTCCTGTATTCACCTGCTGAACAAACAGATAACACACACACTCAGGTCTGGACTGGTGTACATGTGGGGACAGTGACAGGACAGGTGTTTACAGATGTTCAGTACAGAGCTGAACAGAGGCCTCACGATGGAGGACCCACAATGCACCGGGGCAGCTCACAGACACACTGACACGTATCCTGTGACGTGATGATGTCACTGAGTTGTGTCTGATGGTTTTCATGAGTGATTCTGTGAGAAGTCAGTGAAGTGTTGATCCGGTTCTGACGATGTCCAGGAGATCCGCGTTCCAGGCTCCGCCCACACTGACGCTGCGTTGAGCCCAAACATGAATCTTTCATATGATGACATTTCATTCAAAGTCAAAGACAAAGATGTGACAATGAAATTAAACTATAGTGTAAAGCGACCATGTGACCAGAACCAGACAGATACACTGACAGTGGTTAGAGCTTCACACAATCTATACATCTCTATATCTATATCTATAAGCTCATATATATCTGATCCTGCTTCACGGACGAGTCCGAGGAGGAAACACGTCTCCGTCGGGTTCTTCGTCGTAACGAGCTGCGTCTTCATCACTGTCAATCAAACATTTGATCTTTCACTGAAATGTTTAAATATCACGTGAAAAACATTTTCACATATTTGATTTGATTTCAGCTTTTGTTTCTGAAACTCATTAAAGCACTTTGATGTTCAGACACTAACCCAGATACCCCCCCCCCCCCCCCGCCTGAACGCACCGTGACTCATTCAGAGCTCTGAGGCTCAGTCAGGCGGCGGGAGCTTTTATTGTGGCGGGGTTAACCCCAGACAGTGATTCCTGCCACGTGCTGCTCCACTTCCTGCAGACGCCATTATCTCCATGACGATCTGATCCTCTGGTTCCTGCAGGATCTGAAGAATCTGAACGCTTCAATAAAGTTTGATTCAAACACAAAGATTTAGTTCAGTTCATCTTCATCAGCGACGTCGTCATGGACGGATCGGTGAACACTGGGTGCCGGTCTGGACTCAGACCTCCTCTGGTGTGTGGGTGCCGGTCTGGACTCAGACCTCCTCTGGTGTGTGGGTGCCGGTCTGGACTCAGACCTCCTCTGGTGTGTGGGTGCCGGTCTGGACTCAGACCTCCTCTGGTGTGTGGGTGCCGGTCTGGACTCAGACCTCCTCTGGTGTGTGGGTGCCGGTCTGGACTCAGACCTCCTCTGGTGTGTGGGTGCCGGTCTGGACTCAGACCTCCTCTGGTGTGTGGGTGCCGGTCTGGACTCAGACCTCCTCTGGTGTGTGGGAGCCGGTCTGGACTCAGACCTCCTCTGGTGTGTGGGTGCCGGTCTGGACTCAGACCTCCTCTGGTGTGTGGGTGCCGGTCTGGACTCAGACCTCCTCTGGTGTGTGGGTGCCGGTCTGGACTCAGACCTCCTCCGGTGTGTGGGAGCCGGTCTGGACTCAGACCTCCTCTGGTGTGTGGGTGCCGGTCTGGACTCAGGCCTCCTCTGGTGTGTGGGTGCCGGTCTGGACTCAGACCTCCTCTGGTGTGTGGGTGCCGGTCTGGACTCAGACCTCCTCTGGTGTGTGGGTGCCGGTCTGGACTCAGGCCTCCTCTGGTGTGTGGGTGCCGGTCTGGACTCAGACCTCCTCCGGTGTGTGGGTGCCGGTCTGGACTCAGACCTCCTCTGGTGTGTGGGTGCCGGTCTGGACTCAGACCTCTCCGGTGTGTGGGTGCCGGTCTGGACTCAGACCTCCTCCGGTGTGTGGGTGCCGGTCTGGACTCAGACCTCCTCTGGTGTGTGGGTGCCGGTCTGGACTCAGACCTCCTCTGGGTGTGTGGGTGCCGGTCTGGACTCAGGCCTCCTCTGGTGTGTGGGTGCCGGTCTGGACTCAGACCTCCTCTGGTGTTGGGTGCCGGTCTGGACTCAGACCTCCTCCGGTGTGTGGGTGCCGGTCTGGACTCAGACCTCCTCCGGTGTGTGGGTGCCGGTCTGGACTCAGACCTCCTCTGGTGTGTGGGTGCCGGTCTGGACTCAGGCCTCCTCTGGTGTGTGGGTGCCGGTCTGGACTCAGGCCTCCTCTGGTGTGTGGGTGCCGGTCTGGACTCAGGCCTCCTCTGGTGTGTGGGTGCCGGTCTGGACTCAGACCTCCTCTGGTGTGTGGGTGCCGGTCTGGACTCAGACCTCCTCTGGTGTGTGGGTGCCGGTCTGGACTCAGACCTCCTCTGGTGTGTGGGTGCCGGTCTGGACTCAGACCTCCTCCGGTGTGTGGGTGCCGGTCTGGACTCAGACCTCCTCCGGTGTGTGGGTGCCGGTCTGGACTCAGACCTCCTCTGGTGTGTGGGTGCCGGTCTGGACTCAGGCCTCCTCTGGTGTGTGGGTGCCGGTCTGGACTCAGACCTCCTCTGGTGTGTGGGTGCCGGTCTGGACTCAGACCTCCTCTGGTGTGTGGGTGCCGGTCTGGACTCAGACCTCCTCTGGTGTGTGGGTGCCGGTCTGGACTCAGGCCTCCTCTGGTTTGTGGTCTGCAGACAAACAGCAGCAGGACAGAGGAGGGAGGGACGTTTGGTTTCTTCATCAGTGTGGTTGGGTGGGTGGGGTGACACATGGGAGGGTCCCACCACAGACAGTCTGTAATTGAGCCTTGAGTCTGTGCTGCTGATGAAGAGCTCTGATTGGTTAGAACTAACCTCTGAAGTCAGTTCCTTGTTTTCCTCACGTCTACAGAAATCGATCTAATGAAACGAGTTCGGTTATGGACCACGGTTTGAGGAAACAACCAGTGTTTAGTTGGAGGACCGAGGTTGGAAGGGGAAAGAGCTATGTATGAGGAGGAGGAGGAGAAGGAGGAGGAGGAGGAGGAGAAGGAGAAGGAGGAGGAGGAGAAGGAGGAGGAGGAGGAGGAGAAGGAGGAGAGGAGGAGAGGAGGAGAGAGGAGAAGGAGGAGGAGGAGGAGAGGAGAGGAGAGGAGGAGGAGGAGGAGAAGGAGGTCAAAGGAGGAGAAGGAGGGAGAAGGAGGAGGAGGAGGAGAAGGAGAAGGAGAAGGAGAAGGAGAGGAGAAGGAGGAGGAGGACCAGGAGTCATAGGAGGAGTCATAGGAGGAGAAGGAGGGAGGAGGAGGAGGAGGAGAAGGAGAAGGAGAAGGAGGAGGAGGAGGAGGAGAAGGAGTCAAGGAGGGTCAGAGGAGAAGGAGAGGAGGAGGAGGAGGAGGAGGACGAGGGAGGAAGGAGGGGAAGGAGGAGGAGAGGAGTCAGAGGAGGGCGTCACTGAGGGAGGAGGACAGGAGACGCCCAGTTCTGTATATTTAGCCTGAGCCAGGATATAAATAGCTGCGGTGGTTCAGAGCAGATATTAATAGCTCAGGAAACGCTGCCGTTCTCACTCTGCTTCTTTTTCCACTGCAGCTCCGAGTTCAAGAGAAAACATGGAAACATGGAAACATGGAAAACAGGCTTCAGCTTTTAGGAGTTCAGGTTCTGAAAATCCATTTATAAAGAGGTGGAGTCCAACAGAGGAAGTTGTGTCTGTGACTCAAACTGATCCGTCCACGAGGTTTTCATTTAAATCATCTCTGCTCCAGATTCGTCCTCACGACGTTTCAGAGACGATCAAACCGTTTATCAACGCTGCTGCTTACGTCTTAGTTTGAAAACTCTGCGGCTGGTTTCACTGGACCAACAGAAACTGAGATGTTTGGAAACGAGACGTCAAAGCCTTTGTGATTGGTTCTTTAGTAGGACCTTCTCTGTGGTTCCTGGAGAACACATGGGCAGACTACATGGAGATCAGTGTCACTGCCTCAGAAACTGAATTATATAATGAATGAATAATTATAACCGAATAATGAATGTGTTGCATAAGAGAGAGAGAGAGTGTTTGTGTGTGTGTGTGTGTGTGTGTGTGTGTGACAAAGGTCGACCGCCCAAAGAGAGAGCGGAAAGAGTTAGAGAGCAAGCGAGCATGAAGCTTCATAGAGAGAGAGAGATACAGTCATTGTTGTGATCAGTGAGATGAACAAGGACTTAAAGGATGATTTCTTCTCTCTCCTCTCTCATCCTCCTCCCCCTCATCCTCCTCTCCTCCTCTCATCCTCCTCATCCTCTTCCTCCTCCTCTCATCCTCCTCCTCTCATCTCTCATCCTTACATGGTCAGTGACGCTGCAGAGGGATTTCCCTACGCAACCCGTAGCGATGTGTGGACGTGTCGTTCCACGCGGCTCCATCTGTTTCCATGGTAACGTGACGCAGAGCCTCCTCCTGCTTGTGGAACACAAACATCAGCTGTAGTGACACGGAGCGGCTGCTCAACCCTCGGAGCAGTCACACTCTGACGTCTCTGAATCAGATGTCAGATCAGTTTCATCAGCGTCCTGTGACCGTTTCATTGTGTTTTACACAAGTGTCAAAAAGCTGAACGCTTAGACACAAAACACGGGTTTTGCTTGTTGGGATAAATACATTGAGTTGATGGTCGTCGTGGTCGTCGTGTCGTGGTCGGTCGTCGTGGTCGTCCTGGTCCTCAGTCCGTCACAATGATCCTTTAAAACACGCAGATAATCACCAAACGTCTCCACAATCAGAAAATATCCGACTGACACATGAACAAATATCAACTCAACACACTGGGCTCACTGCTGCCATGCAATATGCACACAAACCGTATCCTGGCAGCTGATTGGCTGAGCTGTCCGTTACCTGGAGGAATTATCTTAGCCAGTCGTTGGGGGGGGGGGTGGGGGGGGGGGGGGGGGGGGGGTAGGGGGTTACCCAGCAGGCCCCAGCAGGGACGGGCCGGCTGCCAAAACAAACAACCTGCGTCAGCGAGCGGCGGAGTCCCCGTCACCTCCAGAGCGAAGGGGGCGTGGTTACAACGGGTGTGACATCACAGAGGCCGTCGGCGTTTGTACCGAGTTGCTGAACTGAGTTTAAAGCTCAACACACACACCCCCCCCCCCCCCCCCACACACACACACACACACATGGAAACTGAAGTGACTGACAGCAACAGAAAACAGTTCATCAGTTCATCGCCTCTCAGATCTTCACCTCCAGCAGAACATGTGACCTGCTGCAGCTTCGTGGTGCATGCTAACCCTAACCCTGTTCAACAGACAGACATGAGTCATCAACTCGTTATTTCAAAGCTCCAGTCAACACTGATAAAGAGCTGGACTTGGATGGTTCATTAACTGGTTCAAAGTGTAAGAATCTGAACAACGATGGAAAGTGAAACATTCAACATGAGTGGAGAGAACGACTGAACAAGAAGACACCGAGGTATGGGCACGTGTCTGTGTGTACTCTCTGTGTGTACAGTGTGTGTGTACAGTGTGTGTATTTTAAAATAACAAATGGAAGAGAAAACAGGCATGTCCACATACTTTTGTCCATTTGTTTAGTGTGTTCCTGGGGGAACCTCTCTCTCTCTGTCACTCAGTCTCTCTCTCTGTGTCTCCCTCTCTCTCTCTGTCACTCAGTCTCTCTCTCTCTCTCTGTCACTCAGTCTCTCTCTCTCACACACACCCCCCCCCCGATGAAACACTCGTAATCGATCGTTTCTGCTTCAATCATTTATTGATCATTAATCAACAGTTGAATTCATGTTCATTGGCTCTGCTCACTTTTAACAGCTGACATCATCACGTCACTTATAATAGAAACATATGACGTCACGCTCTCTGACAGGTGAGGTGAGCTCCGCCCCCCCTCAGTCATTGGTCAGTTCGGTCACGTGACAGCCAGGTGCTGCCAATCAGCATGTGACGTTTCAGTATTAACTCTCCCGTCTTCTCTGGACCCGAACCCTTCTGGTCCACTTCCGGGACATCACGTGCACCCGGGACCAACTGATCCACCAATCGGGAAGCAGGAAGTCCTCCCCCCCTCCCTCTCCTCTCCCGGGCTCGTCCTGTTCGGTCCGTGGCGTCACCCTAACAACGGTATTCCTCTTGTGCATGAGGCCGGTTGTCGGACTGGTTCCTGTGTCTCGCCGCTGGGCGGCGGTCTGGCTCGGCTCGGCTCAGCGGTCCTGCAGCGCCACGTAGGGGACCCACTGGTTCCTGCAGCGACTCTCAGTCACAGAAGCTGCTGACGTCCTGCAGGGCCGGACACTGGAGCGGCTGCACCGGGGGGTTCTGCATCGAACACAAGGGAGAAGGTCGGTTACACCGTGCACGCCATCACAACATCACAGAGACATCAAGGGAACATTGACCTGCCGGTGACCCGCAGGTGACCCGGGTACCTCAGTGGCACATGGACTTACCGTGACCAGGATGCAGTGCAGGTCCCGGGGCTCGTTCCCGTTACTGTCCTCGGTGTCCTCCTCCAGCACGTGAGCGAGCCTCCTGACGCCGGACACGCGCATGATGTTGATGTCGTTGTCGCAGCAGAACGCCTGAAGCAGCGTGAAGTGGATCTGCAGCGCGATGTCATCTTCATCCTCCTCGTCGGTGGCGAGCACGCACAGGACCACGCTGTCCGGGTCCTGAGGGGCACGAGCAGAGGGGGGGGGGTCAGTTCACGTATCATCACACTGCTGTTCAAGGTGTGAGTAAAGTGATGCATTCTGGGTCTTTATGGCAGATTCTAGATACTTACACATTCATGAGTTTGGCGGACTCGTACACGCCCACAGTGAGACAGTTCTGCCGCTGGGCCGCGACCAGCAGCTTCTCCAGGGCCGCGCGCACCGTCTCCATCCTGCACAACACACACACACACACAGGGGTTAGAAACGTGACCGGCACCGGTCGTGACACCTGAAACATGCACCCGCACGGGCCTCGGCACCGGGTCCCCCCCTGCACGCGGAGTGACCGTGCGTCACGAGCTGAAGTCACGAACCTTTTCTCGGAGCAGTTCGGTGCGGTCACTTCCTCCAGAGTCATGTTGACGTCAGACAAATAATCCACCAGGTCCAGAGTAAAGATCATTAAGATCCGGTGAAGTTCCGGGGACCGTTAATCCAGTTCGTCCAAATCCGGGGAAGTGCAGAGCAGCGTTCCGTGTTCGATGCCGCAGGAGCGTGAGCGGAGTGTGAGCCCAGAGTCCGAAACCCGGAGCTTTATCCTGCCCGTCACCGACACCCCGCGCCCTCATTGGCCCGCTGCTGTCAACACGGCCCCCGGACTCTGCGCTCATTGGCTGGACGAGCTGCAGACGGAGGGGAACCCACGTGGGGTGTTCGGAGAATCCCCCTCTCTCTCTGCCCCCCCCCCCCCCCCCCCCCGCTCCAACACGTCAGTGTTTACAGCAGCAGGTCACGATGAGCTCAAGAGAATCAGGAAATATAAAGAGTGTGGAATCACAACTGAATGAAACGGTTCTGAGTGGTTCTGTTCACCTGTTCCCTGTAAGAACCACGTTCAGGTTCTGTTTTATAAGAAACAACGTTATAAACACTAATGTGCAAAAGGTTGTTTTCTGTAGAAAGTAGTGCAAAGGTAAAGAATGACCAGACCAGTGCAGTATTTCATTTTTCATTTCATAACGTTATAATAAACCTCAGGGCAACAATAACAACAGAAGGGGGGGGGGGGGGGGGGGGTCTCTGTGGTGGTTTCAGGGGTTTTAACATATTGTCTCTTTAAATGAAATCACTTTCACTTTCATTTGATACTAAAACATAATCTTTAAATATTCCAGATCTAATTTTGAATCTTACTTCCCTTGAATCCCTGGATTGTATCTCTATAATTGATTTTACTTTGAAACAGGTCAGTTCAATATTTAATGAAAGAATCAGTAATTAAAGAATATTGAAGATTTCACTTTGTTGATCTTAAAGTTAAAGACTTTAAGATCATAGATTTGTACATTTCATTTCATTGAGCTGACGCTTTCATCCAGAGGACACAACAATAACAGGAAAACACCAGAAAGCAAAGAACAAGTAAAGTACAATTATACTATGACATGTAAGACAGTAAGTGACTGTAAGGGCATGTAAGTGAAGTATGCATGTAAGTGACAGTAAGGGACATGTAGTGACAAGGAGTGTGACATGTAAGGACATGTAAGTGACATGTAAGTGACATGTAAGTGACATGTAAGTGACATGTAAGTGACATGTAAGTGCTGCTGAACTGTTAGTTTAAACTTGTATTGAAGGATATGACTCTTATCTTATCATAAACACTTCCTCAAATCCTAAGTAGAAGTTTAAGGGTCAGTTTGACTTTAGGATAAATGTCAAACATAATATGTTGAAATAAATTGTGCAAATAATATTTAACTATATTTAAACAAACGATATAACAATATTAAACAAAGTATTTAATATATCTTACAATATGAAAACATATTTCAACAAACCGTAGAACTATATTTAATCAGTGTTAAACCGTTTAAAATAGTAATGTTTCCTTAATTCAATCTTTCAGCTGCTGGTGGATTCCTTTGTGCTGTTGTTGCGCCTCCTGCTGGTCGTGGCTACGTCCTACAGGAGAAAGACTTTTCTCTCTTTTGATATTTTATGACGTTCATTTTAATTCGTCGTCGTTTGTTACACTTTTTCAATTAATCTGTTTATGGTCTTCACGTTTTATTTGTTCTTCCAACTGATCGATTCATTGATTTGATGTGTGTGTGTGTGTGTGTGTGTGTGTGTGTGTGTGTGTGTGTGTGTGTGTGTGTGTGTGTGTGTGTGTGTGTGTGTGTGTGTGTGTGTGTGTGTGTGTGTCTGTGTGTGTCTGTGTGTGTGTGTGTGTGTGTGTGTCTGTGTGTGTGTGTGTGTTAAACCAGCTCTAATCGCACAATGTGTCAATAATATGAACATTTAAAAGTTGAAAATGTTGAATCTGATCATAAGTTGATGAAAACAGAAACAACTTTAAATCTGACACAATTTTAATTTAGAACAAATGTTTTTGATGAAATCCAACTTGCACGTGATGAAGTGGTCACATGATGAAAAGCTCTTCATCACGAGCAGATTGAAGATGAACAGAAACCTGACGAACAAAGACAGGATCAGCCAATCACAGCTGCTGCTGTTGACACGTGACGAGTGATCAGATCAATGTGTGAAAGTACCGTGTGACGTCATTGGTTTCATCGATCGTTCATTTGTTAAAGTTCAGAACAAAAGAAAGATTAATGATCATCAGAGTTTTAATGAATACGAATAAAAAACTGTCCTGAGACAGAAACTTAGTCTGAAACAGATTCTTCAGAAGTTTGAGATGTTTCAAATCAAATGTTTAAACTTCAGCTTTGAATGTGTAAATATTAAGTTTGTGTGTCTTTGCAGGATAAAGTATTTTTATCGTTTTTGTAATT
>CM031683.1:27617383-27694883 GCA_006182925.3 Reinhardtius hippoglossoides
TGTGTCACCGTGAATTAACAGTGATCACGACAGATTCTAAAGAGCATATTAAAACATGCAACGTTCTGCCACTAGGGGTCTCTATCAGTCCAAGAACAACACAGACTGTCCGGCTCCACTTCCTCCAGACATGAAGCGTAAGTACCTCCGATGCAAACGCTGCAGTCAGACTCTGCTTCAGCTGCAGGATTGTGTTGAGCATGTTTCTGAACCCCAGGACCTGGTGGAGTCAACTGTTCTACATCGGATACTGGGCTGACAAGTGTCTACGAGTGAATCCCATCCAGAAACCATGGTTGACCGAAGATGCTCAGATCCTGCTGGAGAGAGACGGCAGGTTCGGGTCGGGCGATGGCGGCTGGACACTGCTGAACCTGAGAAGAGGCAAAGAGCGACAGAGAAACCACGAGGACCAGCAGGCTCAGCACACCCCTCACAGCTGCTGACCCTGAAGGGAGGCACGTGAGGTACTGGGACCTCCAGTGAAGGTACTGGGACCTCCAGTGAAGGTACTGGGACCTCCAGGGAAGGAGGGCGGTGAACCCGAGGAAAGCCACTGGGCCTGAGGGTTCTGGGAGGGAACTGGAAGAAGGTGCAGACCATCGGCCTCAATGACCCGTCCAGTGGAGCTCAGGTCTAATGGAGATGAAGGGAGGAGTTACTGTTGGTATGTGAGGATTCAGGACTGCTGCTGGATGAGAGACTTCCTGTCTGCCCCCCCCCCCCACAGATACAACAGAGCAGCTGATTCAATCCAGTAAAAACACTGAATACAGCAGCTTCATGTTAAACATCAGGACACATTATAATTGTATAAGTTATTACTGATTGGTTTGTCACAGCCTCAAAAAGGTGTGTGTGTGTGTGTGTGTGAGGTTATTGATCTGAATATTAAATGATATGTTGACTTGGTCAGAGACAGAGGTCTCACTATGAGCAGGATATGAAATGTGTGGTTTGACGTAAACGTGTCCCGTGAATGAATCTGCAGAGTCACTGCTCCTCAGGATCTGTCACTTTAGGTCTCAGCAGATCACGGGGATTGATTTAGAGACAGATGTGATGTGGTGATTGATGCAGAATCACTGACTTCACGTCTTAAAGGTTTAAAATATTCTTCCTGTGATTGTGTGAAGCTGCAGAAACAAACTTTAAACCCAGATGTTCGTCACGTCCTGTTGAAGGAGCAGATGTTCTGCTGACCTCGGACCTGAGGTGAGTCGTCTCATCACACAGAACAAACACAGTGACGACAGAGCTGCTCACGTATATATACCCTCAATTCGGACTCTGCCTCAGTATCCAGAGGACGGTCCTACGTGTCCAGCGTCCCTCAGCGTTCCCTCCCCCCCGGTCCGAGTCCACCAGCACGATGGTCAGCGGCAGGATGCTGCTGCTGAGCGCCTCCTGCTGGCTGGTCTTCGTAGGGAGCTGTGAGGAGCGGAGAGAGGAGCGACCACATGAGGACGACGCCTCCAAGATACAGGAGGAGAAAGAACTGGTGAGTTAGAACTTCATGTCTCACATTTATCCACAGAGCTGATCATATGGATTTTTTTAAGGGACAGTACTGATATATATATATATCTATATATAGATATATATATTCTGTAAAATAAGTTTTCATAGCAACACTGATTTGTTGGTCGGACTCGATTCCTCAGCACCTCAGTCATTAAAGAACATCTGTAGATACTTTTAGGAGCAGATGAAGATAAAGAGTCTGAATCAGATCAGACTCAGAACTTTGTTTTGATCTGTTGAAACGTTTGTTTTCAGAATCAAATTTCCGTTTGGTCCACAGATTGAAGCTCTACAGGAAGTTCTGGAGAAGTTAAAGAGCAAACAGCTGCCGTCGACGGAGAAGAAACTCGGCCGGCTTCCTTCAGTGAGAACCTTTTGTTTCTTATGACAACGTGAAGGAAAGTAAAGGTTCAGTTCACTCAAATTCAAACGTCGTCAGAAATGAACATTTATTCAACAGGAACAGACTAAAATACAAATCTTTATGTTCCATCTTCCCTCTGTGGAAAGTTTCTACAGACATGATTTAGATGTTGTCCCAGATGGAGACTGATTGTGTGTGTGTGTGTGTGTGTGTGTGTGTGTGTGTGTGTGTGTGTGTGTGTGTGTGTGTGTGTGTGTGTGTGTGTGTGTGTGTGTGTGTGTGTGTGTGTGTGTGTGTGTGTGTGTGTGTGTGTGTGTGTCAGTGTGGTGCAGGCGAGCAGTGTGCGCTGCGTAAAGGCTCGAGGATCGGGAAGCTGTGTGGATGTCCCAGAGGAACCATCTGTAACTTCAATGTCCTCAAATGTCTGTAGAGTCCAAACTCAAACTTCCTTCAAAATAAAGGCAGGTTTTTAAAAACTCCACTCGTCTTTATGTTTTTGTTCTTTTACTGTGGAAGTGTTCTGCTGCTGCAGCGACGACACACACACACACACACACACACACACACACACACACACACACACACACACACACACACACACACACACACACACACACACACACACACACACACACAACTCTTCATGTTTAACAGTTTCCTGCTGATTATTGGAGATAAACTCTGGTTGTTAATAACTTCAGAGTGTTTCTAACTGATCTCAATTCAGCTTCTCTCTTCAGCTGCAGCCGGTTGTGACAGTTGAAGCTGACTCTGAGTCAGTTCCTCTCTCAGGAGATGGAACCCACTCAGCAGAGTCACAGAGAACAGACGCTCAGGGAGCGAAGGAGGAAACTCTCTCCTGTTCACACTCAGACATCAGACTCACTCTCACCAGCTGCTGCTTCAGGAGGAAACGTTTAAATAAAGTTGAATTATATCAGGTTCGTGAAATGTAGCAAAGAAAACACTCGACTTTAACAAACTCCTCAGGTTTATTCATATGAATGACATCAATCCCCCAAACAGTATATTCCAAACCAGCATCAGATAAAATAAAAAAGCTTCTAAAAGTCGAGTCATTCTTCAGCTGCAGTGACGAAGCTTCAAGCTGCGAGTTTTTCATTTGTTAAACATCATAAAAGCACAGAAACAAAGAGAAATCTGAATTCCTTTCACACTCATTGTTCTGATCCGCTGGTCATGGACGAGCGAGCGGTATCAGGAAGCTGAGTGTGACTTCCTGTTCGTCTCCACAGACTCAGCAGCTGTGAACCAGGTTTTCATGTTTAAACATCCTCCATCAGGTTTTAGATTCACTTCATCACAGATGTCATCATCACAAGTTCCTCATAGCAACGTGAAGTTGGATCAACGTGGCTCTGTAGCCGACTCACACGTCACTGAACTGTTTAAACTCATCCTCATGTCGACTGATCAATAATTACTGATTCTTGATCGATTCGCCACCTCTGCTCTCCGCTGTCAAAATGATCATCTCTGCTGATCGGGACACGCCTCTTCTTGACCTCTGACCCTTCCCACAGCCGCCAATCAAAATCTTCTGTTCCAAGTCTCAACCCCCGTGACGTCACCTGCTGGTTTGTCAGCTGCTGCTCTGAAGCCTCAGTTGGACATCGTGTTCAGCGCCATCTTGGTTTGCTGAAACCAGAAGTAACCATATGTTGAGGAGCGGGGGTGGAGCCTGACTGAGAGCTGGAGGACACGCCCCCCTGTGCCTGCACCCATTGGGGTAAATCTGTAAACTATCTGTCCCCAAATTAATATTTATTTCACAGGATGAAGCTACTTAAAGGATCAAAGTATTAAAGTATGTGAGGTTCTCCTCCGCTAACACTCCCAGTACATCAGTATCAGTAAGTGAAGCAGATGCAGTCTGTGGTACTGGGAGCACTTTACGGGTCAGGCTGGTTCTGTTGGGCTCCAGCAGCTGACAGAGGTTCATCCTCTGAGGAGAATCTAGATCTTTCAGAAGCTCATCAGAGGAGCTCAAAGGATCTTGTGGGTCTCTGAAGACCCTGGTCCTCCTCAGAGACTCAATCCACACCAGCTCCACGGATCCTCTAAGAACATGATGTCATGGTTCAAAGGAAGGGATCGGTCAGTGGGCGGAGCTTTAGACTGTTTGATCTCTTATCTCCAACTTCACCTGGAGCAGGTCAGCTGCTCATCATTAGTTACCATGGTGATTTACCACAACAACAAGGGAACGAGCTTCATAGGACTGAAAACTCTGAATTAAACCTGAAGTTAACCTGATGACCACGGATCCTGCTTCTTAGTTCAGAGCCCATATGACCATTCACTGGTCATGTGATGTAAACAGGAAGTAGAGGTCTCCTCTGCAGCTGGTTGCTTAGTAACAGAAACTCCTCTGAAGGAGGAACAGTGATGGTGACGAGTCAGAGCAGGGACGACGAGGTGGAACTGTCACTGACAGGAAGTGTTACTGACAGGAAGTGTTACTGACAGGAAGTGTATACAGATGTTAAAGGAAGTGTTACTAACAGTGTCCGTCAGAATGTCCTACAGAGCGACGCTTTGTGTTCACCGCTGGTACGTCGAGTCATGGACTGATGAGAACCAATCAGGAAGAGAACGTGGGCGTCATCGTTTAAGTGGCACTGACGGGCAGAATATCAATGATATGTAAAACACCTCTGATGGATTAATAATGACAAGCGTTAATTGCCGAAATGTAATTAAGAAACTTGACTCGTAGTTTCCCTCCACAGGACCCGAGGATGGAGACGAGATGTTACTGAACGTTGTGAATGAACTTGATGATTGACAGTAAGGATCTGAAGTTGTTTAAAAACTGATGCAGGACTAAACAGACTAAAGCAGAAGAAGCCAGTAGGAAGTAGAAACCAGCAGCAGGAAGTGGAAACCTGAACCAGGAAGTGGAAACCAGCAGCAGGAAGTGGAAACCTGCACCAGAAGTGGAAACCAGCAGCGGGACGTGGAAACCAGCAGCAGGAAGTGCAAACCAGCAGCGGGACTTGGAAACCAGCAGCAGGAAGTAGAAAACAGCAGCGGGACGTGGAAACCAGCAGCAGGAAGTAGAAAACAGCAGCGGGACTTGGAAACCAGCAGCAGGAAGTGCAAACCAGCAGCGGGACTTGGAAACCAGCAGCAGGAAGTAGAAAACAGCAGTGGGACGTGGAAACCAGCAGCAGGAAGTAGAAACCAGCAGCGGGACGTGGAAACCAGCAGCAGGAAGTAGAAAACAGCAGCGGGACGTGGAAACCAGCAGCAGGAAGTAGAAAACAGCAGTGGGACGTGGAAACCAGCAGCAGGAAGTAGAAAACAGCAGTGGGACGTGGAAACCAGCAGCAGGAAGTAGAAACCAGCAGCGGGAAGTAGAAAACAGCAGTGGGACGTGGAAACCAGCAGTGTTTCCGTGAACGTCTCAGCTTTTCCACTTGAAGCAAAGTTTGTGTCCAATCAGCGTTTCCATAGCATCTGTTTGTTGTGTAGACGGAAGTTTGTACAGCAGTCATTAGGTTTGTCCAGGCTCCGCCCCCTTTTGTCCTGGACCACAGTACTCTCAGACTCAGAAACGCAGAGCTCCTGAAAACACACACACAGACACACGCACACACACACACACACACACACACACACACACACACACACACACACACACACACACACACACACAGTTTAATACAACTCAGTTACAGTGAGATTGTGTTTTAATGAAGCGTCTGCATCAATCATCTGTTCCTTTGTTTACTGAACTGACTGAATTTCCCAGAATGCATTGTGACTGACAGATGTACCTGACGTGAATCTGGTCTGTAAACGCAACATGATGCGTTTGGGTGCAGCTGTTTGTTTGAGCTCTCTGGGATTCCTGTGGTTTTCATTTCATCTTGATGTGATTCAGATCCACGTGTGAGTGATTATCAGACTGTTGTGACACTCACAGTTTATCAGTGCAGAGCGAAGTAGAGGAGCAGCGTCAGCGCCGGGATACCAGCGAGGGGGGGGGCAGCCGAGTTCTTGTCAGAGGAGGCCTGGTTCTGCTCCGGTGTCGTCTGCTGAGGAGGCTGAGCGTCAACAGCTTTACACTTGTGACTGGAGAGAGAGAGAGAGAGAAGAGAGAGAGAGAGAGAGAGAGAGAAGAGAGAAAGAGAGAGAGAGAAGAGAGAGGAGAGAGAGAAGAGAGAGAGATGAGTCTAGAGGATCGCTGAGGAGGCAGCGAAAGACGTAGAGAGGAGAGAGAGAGAGAGAGAGTCAGCCTCACCTGAGCTGGGAGTCACTGTCCAATCACAGAGCTGCAGAGTCTGACTCTCTCAACATAAACCTGACTCAACCTCTGTTCCATGATCAAACAGCGTGTGGCGCTGTGGCTTCACTCACAGCTGTTTCTGCAGGTACTGCTGGTTGGACTCGCAGGCTCTGGTCTGGATCTGAGCTGCCACCATCTGACTCTGAGCGGCGTCCTTCAGACTGAAGCAGGACTCGGTCTGATGAGAAGTCTGAGTCAGGTTCTGCTGCAGGGCGTCGATGTGATCTGAAAAACACACAGAGGCCTCAACATCTGGACCCAGCTGCAGGATAGAGATACTGAACATCTGGACCCAGCTGCAGGTTACAGATACTGAACATCTGGACCTAGCTGCAGGATAGAGATACTGAACATCTGGACCCAGCTGCAGGATAGAGATACTGAACATCTGGACCTAGCTGCAGGTTACAGTCACTGAACATCTGGACCTAGCTGCAGGTTACAGTTACTGAACATCTGGACCTAGCTGCAGGTTACAGTCACATAACATCTGGACCTAGCTGCAGGTTACAGTCACTGAACATCTGGACCTAGCTGCAGGTTACAGTCACTGAACATCTGGACCTAGCTGCAGGTTACAGTCACTGAACATCTGGACCTAGCTGCAGGTTACAGTCACTGAACATCTGGACCTAGCTGCAGGTTACAGTCACTGAACATCTGGACCTAGCTGCAGGTTACAGTCACTGAACATCTGGACCTAGCTGCAGGTTACAGTCACTGAACATCTGGACCTAGCTGCAGGTTACAGTTACTGAACATCTGGACCTAGCTGCAGGTTACAGTCACTGAACATCTGGACCTAGCTGCAGGTTACAGTTACTGAACATCTGGACCTAGCTGCAGGTTACAGTCACTGAACATCTGGACCTAGCTGCAGGTTACAGTTACTGAACATCTGGACCTAGCTGCAGGTTACAGTCACTGAACATCTGGACCTAGCTGCAGGTTACAGTTACTGAACATCTGGACCTAGCTGCAGGTTACAGTCACTGAACATCTGGACCTAGCTGCAGGTTACAGTCACTGAACATCTGGACCCAGCTGCAGGTGACAGGTGAGAAACAGCAGATCAAACATCTGGAAGTGAGCTTCAGATGTTGAACAGTGAAGAACTGACTCAGAGGCTCCAGTGACTCACACTGTCCACTGTTTACATCCTGGCATAGCAACAGTAACTAGGGACCGGGGGGGTCAGCACCTTGTGCTGCAGGGGCGCCCTGCAGAACCCTGGGGCACCACGCCCTGTTCTGCAGAACCCTGGGGCACCACGCCCTGTTCTGCAGAACCCTGGGGCACCACGCCCTGTCCTGCAGAACCCTGGGGCACCACGCCCTGTTCTGCAGAACCCTGGGGAACCACGCCCTGTTCTGCAGAACCCTGGGGCACCACGCCCTGTTCTGCAGAACCCTGGGGCACCACGCCCTGCCCTGCAGAACCCTGGGGCACCACGCCCTGTTCTGCAGAACCCTGCAGACTGTGAACAGGCTGTGAACAGGCTGCAGCTGCTTTAACTTATAAGGAGACTCCGTGTTATCAGTGAGATATGTGAGGAATGAACTCAGCTGCCAGCATCAACCTCTCCTCCTCGGCTGCTTCATGAGCTGATCCTGGATCAGATTCAACCAAAAACAAAACATTCTGCATCTGACGCAGAATCCACAGAACCATCGTACTGTCGACTTTTATTAGAACCAGTGAAGAGCTGAGCTTCAGCTTCTGAGAACGATTTAACTTCCACAAAAACAAACTGATCCGTTTCTCTGATGCTTCACGCCTCAAATCAAACAGATTTTAAAATGTTAAAATGTGTTTTAGTGATAAAGTAACTCAAATATCTTATTTGTTTCTGTTTTGTGTTTCTATCTGCAGAGAAGAGCAGTTTTTAGAAACTGTGCCTCTGTGTTGTTAAAGTTCCCTTCGGGTCTCAAACTCCTGCTGAATATTTCCTCTGTTTCAAAGTGTTTTGTTTGCAGACAGACGAGTTCACACTAAACTTTCATATCCTCCCACTGTTCGCAGCAGGAAGTCCTCTTGATTAAAGCTCGGCCCACTTCCCATCAGGCCACTGTTTGTGCTCCGGCTGCTGCTGGACCATTTTATCAAAACGGAAAAAACCTTTTTTCTTTAACAAAGAGCCTTAATTCAACGAACACTGTAAAAGAACCGAACCAACCAACTGCTCATATCTTCCCTGAAAGACTCCAATGGAAAAAAGGATTTGGTTTCTTTAATAAGAGACTAAATTCAGCAGATTGTTCTGTGTTCAAAGACATTTTAAAATCACCCAGAATTTACCCAGAATTCAGTCTGGGATCCTAAATGAAAGTTTAGCTTGTGTGAAGTTCACAGGAACTCTGAGCTGTTAGCGTTAGCGTAGCTCTGTGACCTCATCATAGGGAACTCTCTTTCTTCCTGTTTCTCCTTCAGTCTCTCGTCTTTCTCTCCAGCATCCCTCTCTTCCATTGTTAATCCTGTTCTCTTTCCCTCCATCATCCCTCTCTTCCATTGTTAATCCTGTTCTCTTTCCCTCCATCATCCCTCTCTTCCATTGTTAATCCTGTTCTTTCCCTCCATCATCCCTCTCTTCCATTGTTAATCCTGTTCTCTTTCCCTCCATCATCCCTCTCTTCCATTGTTAATCCTGTTCTCTTTCCCTCCATCATCCCTCTCTTCCATTGTTAATCCTGTTCTCTTTCCCTCCATCATCCCTCTCTCCCATTGTTAATCCTGTTCTTTCCCTCCATCATCCCTCTCTTCCATTGTTAATCCTGTTCTCTTTCCCTCCATCATCCCTCTCTCCCATTGTTAATCCTGTTCTCTTTCCCTCCATCATCCCTCTCTCCCATTGTTAATCCTGTTCTCTTTCCCTCCATCATCCTCTCTCCCATTGTTAATCCTGTTCTCTTTCCCTCCATCATCCCTCTCTTCCATTGTTAATCCTGTTCTCTTTCCTCATCATCATCCTTCTCTTCCATTGTTAATCCTGTTCTCTTTCCCTCCATCATCCCTCTCTTCCATTGTTAATCCTGCTCTCTTTCCCTCCATCATCCCTCTCTTCCATTGTTAATCCTGTTCTCTTTCCCTCCATCATCCCTCTCTTCCATTGTTAATCCTGTTCTCTTTCCCTCCATCATCCCTCTCTTCCATTGTTAATCTGTTCTCTTTCCCTCCATCATCCCTCTCTTCCATTGTTAATCCTGTTCTCTTTCCCTCCATCATCCTCTCTTCCATTGTTAATCCTGTTCTCTTTCCCTCCATCATCCCTCTCTTCCATTGTTAATCCTGTTCTCTTTCCCTCCATCATCCTCTCTTCCATTGTTAATCCTGTTCTCTTTCCCTCCATCATCCCTCTCTCCCATTGTTAATCCTGTTCTCTTTCCCTCCATCATCCCTCTCTTCCATTGTTAATCCTGTTCTCTTTCCCTCCATATCCCTCTCTTCCATTGTTAATCCTGTTCTCTTTCCCTCCATCATCCCTCTCTTCCATTGTTAATCCTGTTCTCTTTCCCTCCATCATCCCTCTCTTCCATTGTTAATCCTGTTCTCTTTCCCTCCATCATCCCTCTCTCCCATTGTTAATCCTGTTCTCTTTCCCTCCATCATCCCTCTCTTCCATTGTTAATCCTGTTCTCTTTCCCTCCATCATCCCTCTCTTCCATTGTTAATCCTGTTCTCTTTCCCTCCATCATCCCTCTCTTCCATTGTTAATCCTGTTCTCTTTCCCTCCATCATAACTCTTCCTCTCTTCTCATTGTTAATCCTGTTCTCTTTCCCTCCATCATCCCTCTCTTCCATTGTTAATCCTGTTCTCTTTCCCTCCATCATCCCTCTCTCCCATTGTTAATCCTGTTCTCTTTCCCTCCATCATCCCTCTCTTCCATTGTTAATCCTGTTCTCTTTCCCTCCATCATCCCTCTCTTCCATTGTTAATCCTGTTCTCTTTCCCTCCATCATCCCTCTCTTCCATTGTTAATCCTGTTCTCTTTCCCTCCATCATCCCTCTCTTCCATTGTTAATCCTGTTCTCTTTCCCTCCATCATCCTCTCTTCCATTGTAATCCTGTCTCTTTCCCTCCATCATCCCTCTCTCCCATTGTTAATCCTGTTCTCTTTCCCTCCATCATCCCTCTTCCATTGTTAATCTGTTCTCTTTCCCTCCATCATCCCTCTCTTCCATTGTTAATCTGTCTCTTTCCTCCATCATCCCTCTCTCCATTGTTAATCCTGCTCTCTTTCCCTCCATCATCCCTCTCTCCCATTGTTAATCCTGTTCTCTTTCCCTCCATCATCCCTCTCTTCCATTGTTAATCCTGTTCTCTTTCCCTCCATCATCCCTCTCTTCCATTGTTAATCCTGCTCTCTTTCCCTCCATCATCCCTCTCTCCCATTGTTAATCCTGTTCTCTTTCCCTCCATCATCCCTCTCTCCTTTTCATAAACCTTCATCCTTCTTTCACATCCCTCCTTTTATTTTCGTCTTTTTGTCTGTCACTTATTTTTTCTTCCTGTTTCTTTCTTCATTTCTTTCCATCATATTTTCTTTGAGGAAAGTTTCATTATAGTTTTCATTGTTTGTTTATTAACCCTCTTTCTTTTCTTCCTTTTTTATGTTACTGTTTATTCCTTCTTTTCTTTTCTGTCCCTCATATGTTTTTCATTCGCTTTTTTCTTTCTCTTCCTTTTGACTTTTTCTTTTCTTCCCTCTCTTTTCTCCCTTTTTTTACTCTGAATTCTTCCTCCGTTCCTCCATCACATGTGGAAACGGAGGTTTTTATTTAAACTTTTAATTTGTGGTTTTTGATTTTTGACATGAGACTCTTTTCTCTTTCGAACAGAACAACACTGCTGTTTGTTCTTTTTTTGAATCCGTCCAATCGCGTGTGTTTATTTACCATGACTCACAGTCGTCATGGTAACGGAAGGAGGGGATGGGGGGTGCAGCAGTAAAGAATGCGGTTGTGGAGAAAGTCTCCTTTCATGGCAGCGGCGGAGGTTTTCCTCTCGTTACCTTCCCTCCGGCCGAGCTGAGTCGTGAGGTTGCTCTCGGTCTGAAGCAGCCGCTCCACCTCGTCCTGCAGGAGGCTGGCGTTCCGGTTCAGGACGACCTGAGCACCAATCAGACACAAGCACAGAGTCGGGTTTAGTCTGGTAGAAAACATCAATCACTGAAAGTCAATATCAATTATGGAACGTGTCTCATTGCATCATCGTGACGTCACGTGACATCAGGAGGCCAGCCACTTTGGGCTGACACGCCCCCTAACAAGAGCGGAGGCCGATCTGACCAATCAGAGCAGACTGGGCCTTAAAGAGACAGGACGCTGAAACCAACACCTGCTCAGGTGTGTTCCCCCTTCATTCTGACCACGCTTTATTATTACTACAACTGTATGCGGTATTTGTACTTTAGTAACGGTAACTAGAAGAGTACCCTGCTCTGACTGACCCTCAGATGAGCCGTGCCAGGCCGTGCCAGGACTCCTGGCGTCAGCTGTCAGAGCTGAGTGGTGATTGAAAACAGGACGACTCCAGATCGACTTCTAGAAACATTCCTTTGGTTAGATCAGCAGCTCTTAAAGGAACAGTCCCAACAAATATCTGACGTACAGTACACTGTGTACTTCTGTTATGATTAGTGGTGCACCGATGTATCGGCCGTATATCGGTAGCGGCCGATATTCGCCTCGTTTACTGTTATCGGCGTATCGGTAATAAACTTGACTTTCACCGATAACATTTGCCGATATTCATTGGTATGTTTTCTGCAGCCTGCCAATCTGGCATCCAGATTATGGTCCACTGACGCCGGGTTTACACCGGGCGCTGAAGCGCCGCGCCAAGGAAAAGCCAGGCGCCCCCCCCCCAATGATGTCTGGAGCAGGCCTGGTGATACTGTTACATGTTTGTCTATGTCCATCCATGGCATCTGAAGTTACACTGGTCACTTTTTCTGTTTTTCATATTATTCAAATAATAAACAAATATCGGTATCGGCTATCGGCTATCGGCCAAGAATTTCCATCTCGGTGCATCCCTAGTTATAATAGTAATACTGACATCACTTCATGAAAACCTGCGGCAATATCCTAAAGAAACTCTGGAAATGTGTCTGTGACCATGAGAAGTTGAGGAAGAACTAAAAAGCGAACTGAACATGAAATCAACTTTAAATCATAAATCATCAGCTGGATGAGAGTGAGTCTGATGTTTAGTGAGAACAGGAGGAAGTTTCCTCCTTCTCTCCCTGAGCGTCTGTTCTCTGTGACTCTGCTGAGTGGGTTCCATCTCCTGAGAGAGGAACTGACTCAGAGTCAGCTTCAACTGTCACAACCAGCTGCAGCTGAGAGAGTGAAGCTGAACTGAGATCAGTTAGAAACACTCTGAAGTTATTAACAACCAGAGTTTATCTCCAATATTCAGCAGGAAACTGATAAACATGAAGAATTCTGAACAGTTTGGTGGATTTGTTTCTTTTTCTGTTATTTGTTTCATTTTCTATCTTCAAGGTTCAATAAATCGATCAACAGCTTCTTCAAATGTTTCTGGAACCGACACAGACCGAACAACCGACTGCTCCGTCTCATTCGTCGGCTCAGACTCGAACCTGCAGAGAAAAGTATTAACCTCAAACTTCCTCTGTAACTTCCTGTTAGGGTTAACCCTAACAGGAAGTTAGGGACCAGTTAACGAAACAGAGGATAAAGAGATGTGATCGTTTCAGTGTCGTCATAAGACTGCATAGAAGTGAGTCTGAGGAGCTTTGTCATGTTGAAGTGAAAAAGTTAAAGTTAAAGTAACGTGTGTCACACATCAGCTGTAAATATCACACGTGCTTCAGAGTTTCACAGCTGAGGTGTGTCGTCACCACGGAGACGTCTCCGTCGTAGCTTCTACAACAACACGTTTTAAAAGCTGGACGGTCTTCCCAGCATGCAGCAGTGTAACGTGGTGACATCAGGTGACCTGCAGGTGGAGTCTCCCACAATGCACTGGGCTGCTTTTCTGCATCTCCCCCTGTAGGTGAGACCCATCAGTCGTCTTCCTGTCTGACACTGGAGCCGCCACAGCGACACAGGACGCTCGGTGGTGGGGGGGTGGACGCTCTTCAGTTATCACCACAACAGCTGTTCACTCAGTAAAACTCCTTTTCAGACATGAACTGTGTAAAACATGACATCCTGACATGTTGTGTGTTTGTGGAGCAGCAGCAGCAGGTTGTCGGGTCCGACTCGTTCAAACAGGAACATGTGGGAACATCCAGGCGAGGGGCGGAGCCTGTAGAGCAGCAGGGGCGGAGCCTGTAGAGCAGCAGGTGTGGAAAGATCAGTGTTGTTGTTTACAGCTCGTCCACACTGGCGTCGGCCCTCAGCACCAGAAGATCTGGAACCTCCTTGTGTTTCCAAGTGGACGTCTTCGTCTTCTACGTGTCCGGCTCCTCTTCCTCACCCTGAGATCTTTGTGCTCTACCAGCAGCGCCGTGAGAAATCCTGCCACATCACAACATCCATGAAGTTTTAGCGTCCTTGCAGACAGACAGACTGCAGATGTCTGACTGTCTCTGATATGTAGGAGGACGTTTTTGTGGAGACTTGAGATCCATCACCTGAGACAATCCGATTGATTCACTCTGTTGTGATTGGTCGACAGCGTCGGCCTCTCTCCTCACCTGGATTTGTCAGGGGGCGTGTCCGACCAGCAGACAAGGGCTCCTGGTGTCGTCATGTGAAATCACAACTTTGGGCTTTTTAACTTTGCAGAACTTTTATGAATTGAACATGTTTCCTTTAACTACCTGATTCTTTTTAAGACTTTTCAGCATCACATGCGAGGACCTGCTCCCACAGGGAATTCTGGGTATTTAACGGTCGTCTGTGAGCTGCACAAAGAAACGTCTCCAACAGTCACACACGTTCTGCTTCTATAAATAAAAGTAACGTTCGAGATCGTCCACAATCCACAGGCATGATGTGAGAGTTTCCCTCCTGAGGAGGAGGAGGAGGAGGAAACGCCAGAGAGGGAGGAAAAAATAAGGAGGGAGGGAAGGAAAGAGGGGTGGGGCCGAGGAGGGGGGGGAGCAACACTCACTTTTTCCAACTCTGAGAATATGAAGCTGGAAACTAAACGGCTGCGAGAGAAGGAGAACGAGGGAGGAGGTCACACGAGTTCACGTGAGAACAGAAACTGAACTGATCCAGATCCTCAGTGTGACGAGGAAACGTGACGTTTCTGTCACGTGACTCGTTTTCCTGAGGTTGAACTGGTTTGGGAGGAGGCGGGGCTACTCTGGTTTCTATTTCCAGTATAATGTTACACTGTAAAAAACAGGAGGTAAAAGTCCACACATCCTTTACTCCAGTTGAAGTACAGATACTTGTGTTCAAGTAAAAGTACTGATTCAACCTCTTTACTGCAGTATCAGTAAAACCTTTCCCTCTGAAGTCGTTTCTATCGACTGTATCTGAGACATCTACATAGTTTAAAGATGATTTCACTGAAACCACAGAAATGTTTTGTTGCTTCATCATCAGATGTTGATTCTTCTCTTTCCTCTCGTCACAGAGACGCTCCTCGTTGATCTGCTCTGAGTCGTCCTCTCTGTGTTTGGGTCCGTTTGGTTGAAATCGGTCTTCATGACGCTCGATGATGCAAATTAAAAATAAAACTGATGTTTCTCCTCAAATAGAACAAAAGTATCGAGGAACAGAAAGTTCAGATATTGTGTATAAGTGTAGAAAAATAAAAAGTCAAAGAAAAGACAAACGAAACTCGAAGGGAAAAGAGACCGACAGCGTTTACACAGCCGTAACCATGGCAACAGTCATGCATTTTAAAAGTAGAACGTGGCCTCGGACCTTTGACACCGACACAGGAAAACAAACTGTTGATTCACATTGGATTTGTTTTTCTGACTCGTCTGTGGGAAAACTCACTTTAAAAATAAAAGTAAATCTGACTCAACATGTTAAAACATGTGTGTTTTTTACAGTGTGTGTGTGACTCACGTTCTCCTGCCGACTCTCCTCCAGCGAGGCGTTGGTGGCGTCCAGGCGTGCCAGCAGCAGCAGGTTGTCGGCCGTGAGGCGAGCCTGCTGCTCCCTCTCCTCCTCCACCTTCTCCTCCAGCGCCACCCGGTCCTTGCCCCACACCACCTTGGCGCCCTCCAGCTTCTCCCTGGTGTCCTGCAGCTCGACCCGACACTGAGCCGAGCTCTTCAGGTCCGGAGACGTCGCCCACACCACGATGACGACCAGGGAGACGATGGACCACAGCGCCAGCAGGGCGATGGCCACATTCTTGGCCTTCTGGGAGGACTTGGAGGGGGCCGCCATGAGGGGAGAGCTGAGAGGGAGGAGGACGATGAAGACGATGAAGACGATGAAGACGATGAAGACGATGAAGACGATGAAGACGAGCTGCTGCTCTCAAACTCTCAGGATGGAGTGAGCTCGACTTTCCCTTCAGTTGAGTTCAGGAGGGAGAGGCTCCCTCAGCCACACCCCCTGCTCCACCTCCCCCTGTCTCCTCCTCCTCCTCCCTGCCTCCTCCCCCTGTCTCCTCCTCCTCCCCCTGTCTCCTCCTCCTCCCACCTCCCCTCCTCCCCCCTCCCTCCCCCGTCTCCCCCTCCTCCCCCTGTCTCCTCCTCCTCCTCCTCCTCTCCCCTGTCTCCTCCTCCTCCCCCCCGTCTCTCCTCCTCCCCTGTCTCCTCCTCCCCTCCACTCCTCCTCCTCCCCCTCCTCCTCCTCCCCCTGTCTCCTCCTCCTCCCCCCGTCTCCTCCTCCTCCCCCTGTCTCCTCCTCCACCTCCACCTCCTCCCCCCGTCTCCTCCTCCTCCTCATGTTAGTGTTGAGAGGACGAGAGAGAAACTATAACATTGTGTGTGTGTGTTATGAAGACACCTCACTTGTCTGGTCCTCACTTCTTCGAAGGACTGTTTGAGGGTTAGAGTTTAGGTTTAAATTAAAATAGAGTTTAGGTTTAAATTAAAATAGAGTTTAGGTTTAAACTGGAGTCAGTGATAGAGTTTAGGTTAAATTCAAATAGAGTTTAGGTTTAAGTTCAAATAGAGTTTAGGTTTAAGTTGGAGTCAGTGATAGAGTTCAGTGGTCTCCAACCTTTTCGAGCCCAAGATCACTTTTTAATTCCAAACGTGAGCCGAGATCTAAAACCCTAGGCTTTGATTTGAATATGGCCACAAATATGATTATTGCCTTGTATGAAAGAAGTCCGTTCTACTCAGATAAATACCAGTACTACCCAGTATGAAGCCGTGCAGCTTCCGCTCCAGCAAATATTTCACAATAAAAAAACTTTTTAAACAAGGGAATGGATTCCATCAACAGAAACGCTCGAGTGCTTTTTTTTAGAAATTAAATTAGAGTTTAGGTTTAATTTAAATTAGAGTTTAGGTTTAATTTAAATTAGAGTTTAGGTTTAAGTTAGAGTTTAGGTTTAAGTTAGAGTTAAGGTTAAGGTAAGGGGATGTATTATGAGTGTCTTCACTAAGATGTGTGTGGGGTGTGTCTCTTCAGCTGAAGAGGAAGTGATGACCTCATTTCCTCCGAACACAGGAAGTGCTGTGAAGTCAGATGAGGTCACAGACGGACATTAAGCATTAGCTTCAGGAGCTAACAGATCAGAATCAGTGGTGACAGGAGGCAGCGCCACCATGAGGCTGGAACACGTCATCTCATCCTCCACACTGACCTCAGAGCAGTGGTTCAGCTGCATCACAGCACCCCCTGCGGACAGGTCACACACTGCAGCTCAGGATCACTTACAATAAAAAATGTCATTATAGATTCATTATAGATTGATGAAGATGGAGATGAAGATGGAGATGGAGATGGAGATGAAGATGATGATGATGATGATGATGATGATGATGATGAAGATGGAGATGGAGATGGAGATGATGATGATGATGATGAAGATGGAGATGATGATGATGATGAAGATGGAGATGATGATGATGATGATGATGATGATGATGATGATGATGATGGAGATGAAGATGGAGATGGAGATGATGATGATGATGATGATGATGATGATGATGATGATGATGATGGAGATGATGATGATGATGACCAGCCTCTGTCTCACAAACAGCTCCAGACTCAGAGATACAAGAGACAGAACCCTGGACTCAAACTCAACCACAGACTAACTGACACTGTGTTGTGTTCTCGTCCTGTTGGTGTGTAGCTGCGTGTTGTTGTGTCTTGTTGTGTAGTTGTGTATCACTCAGTGGAATGTGTCTGGTTCCAGCAGTTGAAGCAGTTTCCTGTTTTTCTGTTTTTCTCCGACTCAGTCAATCCACAGGAGGATCCGTTTCTGTCCCACATGAAGACCTGACTGATGCTGAAGAGACCGACTCGCTGAGCAGGTAAAACCTATTTATTTACTTAAAGTAAAAACAACTGATGATGAAACCTTGAATATATAAATTCATCTACATACAGTAAATATAACCAAGACTTTAAATGAAGATGGAACAACAATATATTGTCTTTTAAAGAATAAAACGTGATTCAAACTGATCTTAACCGTCATTGTGAAGATGTTTATTTGGGATGAAATCACCGTCAGTTTTATTCAAGGTAGAAATACACATCAAAACAAATGTAATACAAATTATAATGAAGGTTAAAGAATAAGATGATTTCTTAAAAAGATATAATTTAGATAGAAAAACTGAATTTAAATGAGATAAAATCATCCATACAAGTGACTGTATTTATATTAAAAATAAAAAGAGTGTAAACATGGTGGTTTTATTTAATCTTTGACAGAATAATAACGCCAAGATTTCATGCTGATGGATTAATCAAACACTAGAGGGCGCCATTCTAAAACCATCTCAGATCTGGTAAATTTATAGATTTGTTAAAACTGTATAAAAAATTGTATTATTCTAAAATAAATGTCTGAATTTAACTGGATTCAACAACAAATTCAGTTGTTTATGAATAAGATATTTATATATTTTTAACATCACTGTGATGACGTCATTGTCATTATAATCATCATTTGAATAAATGTTTTCATTTTCAGTTTCATCAGGATGAACTCGACGCTGACCTTCATCTTCATCATCATCATCCTGAGGTGAGACACAACAGTGTGTGTCTTTATGTAGTTCTGTGTGTGTGTGTGTGTGTGTGTGTGTGTGTGGATCTGTGTGGTGAATGAGTTCTCTATGTGTGTGGGTGTGTGGTGTGGTGGTGTGTGTGGATCTGTGTGTGTATATGAGGTTTCTATGGTGTGTGTGTGTGTGTTGTGTGTGTTGTTTGTGTATGTGGTTCTCTATGTGTGTGGATTGTGTGGGTGCATGTGTTCTCTATTGTTGTGTGTGTGTGTGTGTGTGTGTGTGTGTGTGTGTGTGTGTGTGTGTGTGTGTGTGTGTTGTGTGTGTGATGCTCTGTCTCTGTGTTCTTCAGTGGAGGAACTCAGCTGTCGGTTCTTTCTAATGAACAAACATGTGACTGTGAGGAAGATCATCATCATCATCATCACATCATCACATCACTGCAGGTTTGATTTGTTTTCTAAAGCTTTGTCTGAAACACATTAATATCTATCCATAGATACGAAAGCTGCCATCTTGTGGTGATGACATCATTTACAGCCAGAGTCTGTTCAGCATTGATCGTGGGGTTGAGCTGTGGTATCGAGGTCCCGCCCACACACACCCTCGACCAATCCAGAGTCAGTCTCAGCTGTCGATCATCACGTCTCCGCCTGTTTTTATATCATCAAATAACTGATTCAAACTAA
This sequence comes from Reinhardtius hippoglossoides, assembly GCA_006182925.3. Classification (NCBI taxonomy): domain Eukaryota; kingdom Metazoa; phylum Chordata; class Actinopteri; order Pleuronectiformes; family Pleuronectidae; genus Reinhardtius; species Reinhardtius hippoglossoides. The sequence goes on from CM031683.1 coordinate 27,636,365, forward strand.
ACTGATCAGAAACAACAACATCAGAGAGATGAGAACGAGCTGAAATGACAGAAACATCTTTGACATTTATTTAACGTCTACTTTGATTCTTTAGTTTGGTCCTCTGCTAACATTGATGTTTATTACCTTATCGCCCGCAGCCAGCCACCAGGGGGCGATAGAGATGATTTAGCTTCAGTTTTGAGAAGCACATTCTGTGGGTCAAACATTCTCTCAGATCTCGTCTTCGTCCTCAGCTCCTTCCATTCAGATCTTCAGTTTCTCGCCGTCTCAGTATGCAGGACGCCACCTACTGATCTGTCTCGTCTCTGGACTGACATCACCTCTGCAGGACGTCCTGTGGTGGGTCGACGACACCGTGGTGACATCAGCTAGCACGTCTCTGTCAGAGGAGGAGGGAGGAGCCTACCGGGCCACCTCAGTGTGGGAGGTGCTGGCAGCCGACTGGAGGAGCGGGTCTGTGTTTTGTTGTGGGACGGTCCAGGAGGGACGGGTTCACAGACGGAGACTGTGTCCACATGACCGACATGGATCAGACAGTCTGGTATAATTTAAATATTCGGTTTCATGATGGCGCCCCCTACTGACTCATTACTGAGTCCAGTGTCTAAACTTGTGATGTTTTTAATAAACCTTGATCAGAACGATGTCCTCTGAGGGTTGTGTTCCTATTGGTTGGACGAGGTCACCTGTGAGAGTAAATATACACAGGATCCTAAAATATATTATGTTATTTATTATATTAATAAAATCAGCTGTGGAGAGTACGATACACTGTAAAACGTTTATACTTCACATTCGTGTTTTTTCTCCATTTGTTTTAACTCATTTAAAGTGAATAATTAAAAACTTTTGACTGAAACAGGAATAAACTAAAGTTCACTTGAGTGAAGTGAACTTTAATGGTTGGATGTTGGAGGTTTGGTTGGATGTTGGAAGTGGTTGGATGGTGGATGTATGGTTGGATGTGTTTGGTTGGAAGCTTCACAATTGGTTGGATGGTGGACATTTGGTTGGATACTGGATTTTTGGGTGGATGTTGGATGTTTGATTGGATGTTGGATGTTTGATTGGATGTTGGATGTGTTTGGTTGGATGTGGTTGGATGTTGGATGTGTTTGGTTGGATGTGGTTGGATGTTGGATGTGTTTGGTTGGATGTCGGATGTTTGATTGGATGTTGGATGTGTTCGGTTGGATGTTGGATGTTTGGTTGGATGTTGGATGTTTGATTGGATGTTGGATGTGTTTGGTTGGATGTGGTTGGATGTTGGATGTTGGATGTGTTTGGTTGGATGTGGTTGGATGTTGGATGTGTTTGGTTGGATGTGGTTGGATGTTGGATGTGTTTGGTTGGATGTGGTTGGATGTTGGATGTGTTTGGTTGGATGTGGTTGGATGTTGGATGTGTTTGGTTGGATGTGGTTGGATGTTGGATGTGTTTGGTTGGATGTGGTTGGATGTCGGATGTTTGATTGGATGTTGGATGTGTTTGGTTGGATGTTGGATGTTTGATTGGATGTTGGATGTGTTTGGTTGGATGTGGTTGGATGTTGGATGTGTTTGGTTGGATGTGGTTTTGGATGTTGGATGTGTTTGGTTGGATGTCGTGTTTGATTGGATGTTGGTGTGTTCGGTTGGATGTTGGATGTTTTGGTTGGATGTTGGATGTTTTGTTGGTGTTGGATGTGTTTGGTTGGATGTGGTTGGTGTTGGTGTTGGCTGTGTTTGGTTGGATGTGGTTGGATGTTGGCTGTGTTTGGTTGGATGTGGTTGGCATGTTGGTGTGTTTGGTTGGATGTGGTTGGTGTTGGTGTGTTTGGTTGGTGTGGTTGGATGTTGGATGTGTTTGGTTGGATGTGGTTGGATGTTGGATGTGTTTGGTTGGATGTGGTTGGATGTCGGATGTTTGATTGGATGTTGGATGTGTTTGGTTGGATGTTGGATGTTTGATTGGATGTTGGATGTGTTTGGTTGGATGTTGGATGTGTTTGGTTGGATGTGTTTGGTTGGCTGTGTTGGTGTTGGTGTTGCTTGGCTGTTGTGGCTGTGTTTGGTTGGCTGTTTGGTTGGTGTTGTGTGTTTGGTTGGTGTTTGTTGGCTGTTGGATGTGTTTGTTGGTTTGGTTGTTTGGTTGGATGTTGCTGTGTTTGCTTGGCTGTGTTGGGTTGGATGTTTGCTGTTTGGTTGGTGTTGGCTGTGTTTGTTGGCTGTTTGTTGGTGTTGGCTGTGTTTGCTTGGCTGTGTTGGGTTGGCTGTTTGCTGTTTGGTTGGCTGTTGGCTGTTTGCTTGGCTGTTTGCTTGGCTTGTTTGTTGGTGTTGGTGTGTTCGGTTGGCTGTGGTGTTTGATTGGATGTTTGATTGGATGTGTTTGATTGGATGTTGGATGTTTGGTTGGATGTGGTCGGATGTTTGTTTGGATGTTGGATGTGTTTGGATGTTGGATGTGTTTGGTTGGATGTTGGATGTGTTTGGTTGGATGTTGGATGTTTGATTGGATGTTGGATGTGTTTGGTTGGATGTGTTTGGATGTTGGATGTGTTTGGTTGGATGTTGGATGTTTGGATGTTGGATGTGTTTGGTTGGATGTTTGATGTTTGGATGTTGGATGTGTTTGGTTGGATGTTGGATGTTTGGATGTTGGATGTGTTTGGTTGGATGTTTGATTGGATGTTGGATGTGTTTGGTTGGATGTTGGATGTTTGATTGGATGTTGGATGTGTTTGGTTGGTGTTGGATGTGTTTGGTTGGTGTTGGATGTTTGGTTGGTGTTGGCTGTGTTTGGTTGGATGTTTGTTGGATGTTGGTGTTTGGTTGATGTGTTTGGATGTTGGATGTTGGTTGTTTGGTTGGATGTTTGTTGGATGTTGGTGTGTTTGGTTGGATGTTGGTGTGTTTGGTTGGATGTTTTTTGGTGTTGGTGTGTTTGGTTGGATGTTTGTTGGATGTTGGCTGTGTTTGGTTGGATGTGTTTGTTGGACTGTTTGTTTGGCTGTTGGTGTTGGTGTGTTTGGTTGGCTGTTTGTTTGGTGTTGGTGTTGGATTGTTTGGTTGGATGTTTGTTGGTGTTGCTGTGTTTGGTTGATGTGGTTGGCTGTTGGTGTTTTGGTTGGCTGTTGCTGTGTTTGGTTGGCTGTTTGTTGGTGTTGGTGTGTTTTGGTTGGTGTGTTGGTGTTGGTTGTTTGGTTGGTGTTGGTTTGGCTGTTGGATGTTTGGTTGGTGTGTCGGCTGTTTGTTTGGTTTGTGTTTGGTTGGCTGTGTTTGTGTTGGATGTTTTGGTGTTGGTGTTTTGGTGTTGGCTGTGTTTGGTTGGATGTGGTTTGGCTGTTGCTTGTTTTGGTTGGCTGTTGTTTTTGGTTGGCTGTTTGTTGGTTGGCTTTTTTTGTTGGTTTGGTGTTTGGTTGGATGTTGGCTGTTTGTTTGGCTGTTGTGTGTTTGGTTGGTGTTTGTTTGGTGTTGGCTGTTGGGTTTGTTGGTGTTGGTGTGTTTGTTTGGTGTTGGCTGTTTTGGTTGGTGTTGGATTTTGTGGTGTTGGTTGTTTGTTTGGATGTTGTGATGTTTGGTTGTGTTTGTTGTGTTGGCTGTTTGTTGGTGTTGTGTGTTGTTTGTGTTGGCTTTGGTTGGACTTGTGTTTGGTTGGTGTTTGTTGGTGTGGTGTGTTGGTTGTTTTTGGTTGGCTGTGTTGGTTGGTGTGTTGGTGTTGACTAAGCTGGATGAGATGAAGTGAAACTGAACTCAGATCAGTTCAACCTGCTTTAATCTGATTGGATCAACAAAATGAAATAATACATGCAACACCAGTTTATAGGTCATCCTTCAAAATAAAAGAGCTACAGGTTTCATCCTTCAAAATAAAAGAGCTACAGGTTTACTCATCAAACACAAGACTATACGTTTACAGGCTAGACCCCGCCCACCCCAACCTCAACCACGCCCCCCACAGGCAGATTAATAGAAGCAAAATATTCATGTTTGTACAGAAGAGTAAAGATTCGTCAGTTTCTCACCTGTGGAACACACACATCTGTCAGAGCTCCTCGACCAATCAGAGCCCTCAGCCTCAGGTCAGAGGTCAGCAGGTTTGTGTGTTCACTTCCTCTTTAAAGGGACCAACATGTTTGTACGGTGGCTGAGACAGAACAACAAACACAGCGATCACCATGACAACAGCCGCCTGACACTAAACCTTACTTTAGTGTAAAGCTCCGCCCTGTTTTAAAACTCATCCCTGTTGCTATGGTTACACCTGGTGGAGTTTACCAGCCTCTGAATCAGAGACTTGTGTGAACTGTCTCGTTTCAGTTTGAAAACTCTGGGTTTGTGTTTGAGTCTGAACAGAAACGTAGACTTTAGTAAACGATGACGCAGACGTTCTCTTCCTGATTGGTTCTCATCAGTCACATGACTCCACTAAGCTTGCTGTGCAGGTTGAAGTGTCGGAGCCACCGTTGGTTTGTTTCCTCTTTTGGAAGCCCCTGTAGAAAAAGAGGTAGAACGTGTGGTTTCAGATCAGATGAGAAGTTTGAATCTGTTATGTTGGAATCAAACACTGAACGTGTCTCAGTGATGATCCTTTTAAAACCAACTCTGTACAAACACTAGGTTTTAATAGAAGCTCACGAACACAACATGTCACTGAGGCTAAAACTACGACATCTACTCAGTCAACAAGAGTAGAAAGGATAAAAAAGTCCAAGTAGATTTTTCTCTGTGAAAAGCAGAAATCTGTTATTTCCACACTCAGCCTCCGAACAGAGACAAGAAGAAGAAGAAGAAGAAGAAGAAGAAGAAGAAGAAGAAGAAGAGAAGAAGAAGAAGAGAAGCTCTCACTCCTTCATATCACTGTCCACATTTGCCATGTTAATAAAGTTTAATAAAATACAATCACTCATCTCCGTCATGAACGTCTGAGGAAGAATTCACCTTCTGAACCAGAAGAAGAAGAAGAAGAAGAAGAACTCTGACTCGTTCACACCTGGTTGGTTCAGAGCTTCAGTCTCTTCAGTTCAGTCTGAAGCTGAACATCAGGTGTGAAGGTTCCTCAGAGCAGAGAGGGTTCTGGGTCTGGATCAAACTGAACCAGGTTCTGTTGGTTTGCAGTGAAAACAGTTTGTTGGAGAGTTTGGACTTTTGGACCAATCACAGGAAGCAGAGACAGAATTAAACAGTAGAAGAAGAAGAAGAGGAAGAGGAAGAAGAAGAAGAGGAAGCTGCTGCAGTCTTCACCCCGACGATATAATGTTTGAACCACGAGGACGTTTGTTTGGTGCATTTGAACTAATGTGGAGTACTGTAGTACTGTGGAGTACTGTGTAGTATTGTGGAGTACTGTAGTACTGTGGAGTACTGGAGTACTGTGGAGTGTTGTAGTACTGTGGAGTGTTGTAGTACTGTGGAGTACTGTGGAGTACTGTGGAGTACTGGGCGGCTGTGGCTGTGGGGTAGAGCGGTCGTCCTCCAACCAGGTCGGCAGTTCGATCCCCAGTCTGCCCCATCTGCATGCCGAAGTGCCCTTGGGCAAGATGCTGAACCCCGAATTGCCCCTCATAGAACAAAGAGCTGCTAATAGATGCACTGTATGAATGTGTGTGTGAATGTGTGTGTGAATGTGTGTGTGAATGTGTGTGAATGTGTTGTGAATGTGTGTGAATGTGTGTGAATGGCAACAAACTGACTGTATAGAGTACTTGAGTCGTCATAACTAGAAAAGTGTTATATAATAAACCATTTTACTTTAGTACTGTGGAGTACTGTAGTACTGTGGAGTACTGTGGAGTACTGTGGAGTACGGTGGAGTAATGTAGTACTGTGGAGTACTGTTGAGTACTGTAGTACTGTGTAGTACTGTAGTACTGTGGACTACTGTGCCTGAGGTGCTGATGCTGCTAGTGATACCACCATGATGTTACCATGGCAACCAGATGAAGCTTCATTCATGTTCTCCATTCAAACAGAAAGACTACTACCCCCCCCCCCCCCACCTGACAACACGCCCACGTCAGATGCCGTCTACAAACCAATCAGAGTCAAGTATAGGTAGACTCCGCCCACGTAGGTGACGACGACAGGACGTACGTTCTTTCGTCCCTAAATTACAACGTGAAACCAGAACTACCAGATCAAAGGAAACATGGAACAGAGACATGAAGCTTCAGACTCGGATCAGAAACCGTCCTGAGATCTGCTCGCAGCAACACAACGTTATTAACCTGAGTTAACAGCAGCTGTGATTCCAGATGTTTCCAGAAGCGTTGAACTTTGCTTCATTGGTTCACATTCAGCTGTTAAACGTTTTTTTATGTGGTAAGATCCAAACACAGAGACGCCATTTTAGTTTGATCTGAGCCGTGAAGAGTCTGAGGGTTTAATGTTCATGATGATGCGTTCACGGAGACATATTTAAATCTCTTGACTAAAACAGCAATGTTTTACACACAACTGGAAAATTATCATTCATGATAATATCAAACTGTATTCAACAAGAGGTCAGAGGAGTTTAACAGGAAACAGTTTCCTTTCTATTGATATGATGTTTGAAGTCTATGTGAACGCTGCCCTCTTGTGGTTGTCCCACCACAGAAACAGAGATTATGAACACTGACTCGTTTTCATGGCGGAGGTCATGGAAGTTCACTTATCACATTGATAATAAAATAACATTTTGTAATGTTTCTTATTTTTCTTAATTTTCCATCAAAACAAATGTTGATGTTTCATTTGGCTTTGACTTTTCTCCGTGTCAATGAGCCTTTTTATTTCCTGCATCGTGTTAGCCCTAACCCGAACAGGAATTTGAATTTTAGCATCCATGTTGCTGTTGCCTAACGTTAACACTACGTCTCACGTCATAACCACGAGATCAGGGGTTTCACCTGAAGGCTGCGTTTAAATGATGTTTGGGAAGTTTCCCGTTCAGTTAGCTTTTAGTCTCAGCAGCTCCTGTTAGCTTAGCTTGTGGCGTCTGTTAGCTGCTCTGGGGTTTTCTTACCACAGTAAAACGAACAGCTCGTATGATTCCTGACTCCTGAAATTGGACAAACCTCTAAAAACCAGCAGCTCAACAGCAGATATAAAACAACTGTGAGTACGTAGCTGCTAGCATGTTAGCAACAGCTGATGGAGTAGCATTGGAAAATGTGGTTACAGGAAAAAAAATTAAATTAATGAAGTTGGCGCTAAACGGCTGAACCTCGTGATTGTTGTGATCGTGTGAAACTGGGGCCACTCTGTCAGGTGATCACTGGCAGTGGGGCATCTTATTGGCTGGTTCCGCCACTGGCGTGAAGCCATTAGTGAGGCTGGTGGGACTCGAGGGCGTGGCCTCGACTCTGGAGGTGGGCTCTACCATGGAGCAGCTCTTTTGCGGCAGCCGGGGTTGGACCAGCACAGTTTTAGGACTGACGGACACCTGCCGCAGCCCGTCGGCCCGCAGTGGCGGTCTAGTGGGGGCGGATCTGTGGCCGTGGCATCAGAGCTGGGGGATTTGAGAACACGTGGAGACGAGGGGCTGAGAGCACTTTTGTCAGTGGGCTTTGATTTGTCGTCTTGTGGCTGTTGATCTGAGGGCGGGGCTTCTTGGTCTGAAGGGGCGGGGTCTGTGGAATCGGGAGGCTGGTCCTGCTGCATGCTGCTCTGCCTGGAAGCCCCTGAGCCTGGAATCTCACAGCTGTCAGTACGACGCCGCGACCCCTCATGCATGCGGCTGGTGGCAACGACGGCCTTCATGGCAGCCTGTCAACACACAAACAGTAATTATCTGGTTTATTAGGTTTTTGTGTTGGTGTTTTTACTGTTTGGTTTCTAACTCTTCAGATGTAACGGACTCCGTCGAGAACAAACAGAAACTGGTGGATTTGATGTGTTGTATAAACTTTGACTTCTAGATAAGGTCTCCTCACCTTGAGCTTACGTCGAGCATTGAACTCCTGCAGTTTCCTCTGAGTGGTGTCCATGTGCGAGAAGCGGGCGGCTTTGCCCAGCACCCAGGGGTGCTGCAGGGCCTCCCGGACACTGAGGCGCTTGTGAGGGTCCAGGACGATCAGCTTGCTGACCTGAGAATTGCAAATTGAGAATCAGAGAATTCTCAATGACAAAGAATCAGTATCACGTTCACATCATTTACACAAGTCTGAGTCGTTTGAGACAATTAAGTATCAAGTCACTCCAGCGACGTCCAAGTCGTCTCGAGTCATTTCACAAAAATCTAAAGCTCTTTTCAGACATGAACTCTTGAGAATGTCCAAACAATGTGGTCTGAACTTTCTCCAGAGTTTTGACTTTCTCCGGAGCGTTCAGCTGAGCGCTGCCGCAGCGTCCAGGAGGCGGGAGACATTTATCTGCTGTGGAAAGATCGTGTTTTTGTTTTCAGCACATCCACACCTATTTGTATTCTTTCAGTTTCACGTCCGTCACGTGTTAGAAAACTCATCAACACGTCCACTCGTCCCCGGACGTGTTCTCACATGGACTCGTTCAGACATTATCCTGAGTTCTTACTTGGATTAGCGTTACTACCTGGAGAGAACAGAAGTCTGCAAATTGGTTCCACATCGCTCAGAACTTAGACATTACCCAGTCTCAGGTCAAGCTTTTTCGAAGTTTTAGACCAGACTCAGTCAACCTCAGTCCAATATATCTGAAATGATAAGGAGAGCGAGCCAGTGTCCACCGCTGTCCTCACTGGTGTCCACAGGGCCTCAACATGTGCCAAGCCTGCTGTCCTCACCACTGTTCCCCAACCTGGTGTCTCAGCGGCCCTCAACACTGGTCCACCACGTCCTCCATGTGCTAGCCTGGTTAACACTGCTGTCCTCAAGCCACTGGGCCCTCAACCACTGTGTCCCCACGCCACATGGTGTTCAAAACCACATGGTGTCTAAACACTTGGTGTCCTAACACTGGTGTTTCCCAAACCATGGTCGTCCTCAAGCCACTGAGTCCCTTCAACCACTGTGTTGCAAGCCCACTGGTGTCCCTCAAGCCACTGGTGTCCCTCAAACCACTGGTGTCCCTCAAACCACTGGTGTCCCTCAAGCCACTGCTGTCCCTCAAGCCACTGGTGTCCCTCAAGCCACTGGTGTCCCTCAAGCCACTGCTGTCCCTCAAGCCACTGGTGTCCCTCAACCACTGGTGTCCCTCAAACCACTGGTGTCCCTCAAGCCACTGGTGTCCCTCAAGCCACTGGTGTCCCTCAAACCACTGGTGTCCCTCAAACCACTGGTGTCCCTCAAGCCACTGGTGTCCCTCAAGCCACTGGTGTCCCTCAAGCCACTGGTGTCCCTCAAGCCACTGGTGTCCCTCAAACCACTGGGTGTCCCTCAACCACTGGTGTCCCTCAAACCACTGGTGTCCCTCAAGCCACTGGTGTCCCTCAAACCACTGGTGTCCCTCAAGCCACTGGTGTCCCTCAAGCCACTGGTGTCCCTCAAACCACTGGTGTCCCTCAAGCCACTGGTGTCCCTCAAACCACTGGTGTCCCTCAAACCACTGGTGTCCCGCAACTACAAATGTGAGGAAAACCTATGTCCAATAATAATGGCATGAAGAATGGGCTCGTCAGAATATGGGTTCAGGTTCATTGGAATAAAAACCTTTTACATTTTTCCAACCACACTAAGCTGATCGACCTGGATTCTTCATGCCATTATTTTTGGACATAAGTTTTCCTCAAATATTTTGAAGTGTAATTTAAGTTTCCAAGTCGAATCCCCTCAGACCTGAATGTTACAGTCGCACGTTATTAACCTTCATCAACTAAGAATGTATGTGTGTCCAGGACGAAGGCAGCAGCTGACTAAAGTAAGAAAACGTGTTAAACATGTGTAATATTTTGGCTAAGACACATTTTGGATTATTGAGTGAAATAAGATGTTAAACTTCATGTTGAGATGAAACTCACCAAGTCCTTGGCATTGAGGGAAACCTCGTCCCACCACGGAGACACAAACTCGTAGTCACAGTTGAGGATTCTGCTGTACATGTACTGATCGCCCCTCGGGTCGAAGAAGGGCTCGAACCCACAGAGTCTGGAGACAGGAAGTAGATATTATATAAGTATATATAGAATCTCTCTCACCTGGTTATCTCACGTGCGTACGTGCGTGGGTGGGTGGGTGGTCTGTGTGTGTGTGTGAGTGTGTGTCTGTCTGTGTGTGTGTGTGTGAGTGTGTGTCTGTGTGTGTGTGTCTGTGTGTGTGTGTGAGTGTGTGTCTGTGTGTGTGTGTGTGTGAGTGTCTGTCTGTGTGTCTGTGTGTGTGTGTGTGTGAGTGTGTGCGTGCGTGCGTGCGTGTGTGTGTGTGTGTGTGTGTGTGTGCCTGTGTGTCTGTCTGTCTGTGTGTGCGTGTGTGAGTGTGTGTGTGTGTGTGTGTGTGTATGTGCGTGTGTGTGTGTGTGTGTGTGTGTGTGTGTGTGTGGACTCACAGGATGTAGAGGATGACGCCCACTGACCACATGTCCACTTCAGGTCCGTAGGCGTTTCCCCTCAGAATCTCTGGAGCTGAAGACAGAGCAGATGGGTGAAACTGAGAAATCCCACAGAGCAGCACCTGCCTGAACGCAACACTGTCTGATACCACATGACTACTACTGATCTAGTACTGATACTACACCATCTACTACTGATCTAGTACTGATACTACACCATCTACTACATCTGGTACTGATACTACACCATCTACTACATCTGGTACTGATACTACACCATCTACTACATGTACAATTGATAATACACCATCTGCATGTAGTACTGCGTGTACTGTCAGTGGTGGAGTACCAACCGCAGTATCCCGGGGTACCACAGACCGTCTTCATGGTGACTTGGTCATCGATGATTTTGGAGAGACCAAAGTCGGCTGAGAGAGAGGAAGAGAAAGTTTCATACGTCGTTGATAAATCTAAAGATCTCCGGATGATCTTGACTTGATTGTGAAAAAAGTGTTTAATCTCTACCTGCTCAGAACAATTAGTAAAATTACGTTTTTTCTATCATGTGATTTACAGAAAGTTCTATTCACTGTTTCCAGATGATACAAAACGAGGATTTTTAAATTCTATTGCCCACTATTAACTAAACAAATAAATGAATAATATTTCAAATAAATTCTTATTTACACTGACTAATCCTCTTTATTCATTTATATGATCTAATCTATTTTTTCTCTCTATCTTCCTTTGTTTTATTCTCATTTTCTCTGGTTTTATTCCTTATTTTAAAACATGTGGTAACATTAGCATGATAAAGTTTATTATTGGACATGATATATTATTGACTGATTGATTGATTGACTGATTGATTGGGACTGAACCCTTCAGACGGTCCTCACCTATCTTGAGCGGAGCGTCCAGTGACAGGTCGGCATACAGCAGGTTCTCTGGTTTCAGGTCACGATGCACCACGCCATGTTCATGTAGATACTGAAACACAAATACACAATGTCACTGAACTACACATTGAGCACGAACAGCACCTCCTGCCGGCTGTAGCTCCCACAGCATCACAGACACAGAGCTCAGGGGGGGGGGGGGGGGGGGGGGGTGCTGAGGATCTGCAGCCCGACAGGAACACAGAGCCTTCAGGTGGGGGGGTGGGGGGTGTCTATGGAGGATCTGGCAGCCCGGACATAACCACAGAATGAAACTGAAGTGGCGATTGTTCTCTTCCTGCCCCCAGCAGCCCCGCCCCCTGATCTTAGATCAGCTGCTGCTAACGTTTAGCTAATTTCTCTAAAAACCTTGGATCCAGACATCTGAGGTCCGTTCAAATATAAAAACCACCAAGATCTTAAAAATTGAAAAATGTGACTTCAAACTGATGAGTTCCTGTTGAGGATTCAACCAGATGTTAACACCACAGGTCCACGTGGAGGCACACGACCCAGATGGTGAGAAACTCAGTTGTAAAACAATGTTGATGTGTTCAGGGTCTGCAGGATGTTTCAGTGATGCAGATTAATGCCACACACATAAACAGGCGCATGTTTTTCTGCATGTTAAATGTAGGTCAGTGTGTGTGTGTGTGTGTGTGTGTGTGTGTGTGTGTGTGTGTGTGTGTGTGTGTGTGTGTGTGTGTGTGTGTGTGTTAATCCACTGGTTTTAATCTGTTCAGCAGGAAGATGGAAGCAGCTGTTACATAAGAAACCTGCAGCTGCTAAACACTGCTGCCGTGAGCAACAACAGTACTGACAGCAACACCTTCAACTACAACAACACCTGTAGCTACAACAACACATGTAACTACATGAACACCTGCAACTACAACAACACCTGCAACTACAACAACACCTTCAACTACAACAACACCTGCAACTACAACAACACCTTCAACTACAACAACACCTGTAACTACAACACCTGCAACTACAACAACACCTGTAGCTACAACAACACATGTAACTACATGAACACCTGCAACTACAACAACACCTGCAACTACAACAACACCTGCAACTACAACAACACCTGTAGCTACAACAACACCTTCAACTACAACAACACCTGCAACTACAACAACACCTTCAACTACAACAACACCTGTAGCTACAACAACACATGTAACTACATTAACACCTGCAACTACAACAACACCTGCAACTACAACAACACCTGTAACTACAACAACACCTTCAACTACAACAACACCTGCAACTACAACAACACCTTCAACTACAACAACACCTGTAACTACAACACCTGCAACTACAACAACACCTGCAACTACAACAACACCTTCAACTACAACAACACCTGTAACTACAACACCTGCAACTACAACAACACCTTCAACTACAACAACACCTGTAACTACAACAACACCTTCAACTACAACAACACCTGTAGCTACAACAACACATGTAACTACATTAACACCTGCAACTACAACAACACCTGCAACTACAACAACACCTGTAACTACAACAACACCTTCAACTACAACAACACCTGCAACTACAACAACACCTTCAACTACAACAACACCTGTAACTACAACAACACCTGTAGCTACAACAACACCTTCAACTACAACAACACCTGCAACTACAACAACACCTTCAACTACAACAACACCTGCAACTACAACAACACCTGTAGCTACAACAACACCTTCAACTACAACAACACCTGCAACTACAACAACACCTGTAACTACAACAACACCTTCAACTACAACAACACCTGTAACTACAACACCTGCAACTACAACAACACCTGTAGCTACAACAACACCTTCAACTACAACAACACCTGTAACTACAACAACACCTTCAACTACAACAACACCTGTAGCTACAACAACACATGTAACTACATTAACACCTGCAACTACAACAACACCTGCAACTACAACAACACCTGTAACTACAACAACACCTTCAACTACAACAACACCTTCAACTACAACAACACCTGCAACTACAACAACACCTTCAACTACAACAACACCTGTAACTACAACACCTGCAACTACAACAACACCTGCAACTACAACAACACCTGCAACTACAACAACACCTGTAGCTACAACAACACCTTCAACTACAACAACACCTGCAACTACAACAACACCTGCAACTACAACAACACCTGTAACTACAACAACACCTTCAACTACAACAACACCTGTAACTACAACAACACCTTCAACTACAACAACACATGTAACTACAACAACACATGTAACTACAACAACACCTGCAACTACAATAACACCTGTAGCTACAACAACACCTTCAACTACAACAACACCTGCAACTACAACAACACCTGCAACTACAACAACACCTGTAACTACAACAACACCTTCAACTACAACAACACCTGTAACTACAACACCTGCAACTACAACAACACCTTCAACTACAACAACACCTGCAACTACAACAACACCTTCAACTACAATAACACATGTAACTACAACAACACCTTCAACTACAACAACACCTGTAACTACAACAACACCTGCAACTACAATAACACATGTAACTACAACAACACCTGTAACTACAACAACACCTGCAACTACAACAACACATGTAACTACAACAACACATGTAACTACAACAACACATGTAACTACAACAACACCTGCAACTACAACAACACATGTAACTACAACAACACCTGCAACTACAACAACACATGTAACTACAACAACACCTGCAACTACAACAACACCTGTAACTACAACAACACCTGCAACTACAATAACACATGTAACTACAACAACACCTGTAACTACAACAACACCTGCAACTACAACAACACATGTAACTACAACAACACCTGTAACTACAACAACACCTGCAACTACAACAACACATGTAACTACAACAACACCTGCAACTACAGTATCTAAACCATAATCAGTTTATTCACAGTTCTCATCATCGTTGTATATTTTTGATAAATACAAACTAATGAGTAGTGATATTATTGTTTTCCTGTCTCAGAGAACAAACAGTGAATGAATTATCTTACCGCCACAGCCTCCAGGATTTGTTTGATGACGTGAGCGGCGTCTCTCTCGCTGTAGTAACCTCTTTCCACGATCCTGCAAATAAACACAATGTTCAAATATCACATGATGTCTGCGTGTACAAAATACTTAAATGGGACAGTGTAGAAATACTCTGTTTGTCACCAGTCTCTATTTACAGTCTATGGCAGGCCCACTCAAATGGCGGCCCGTGGGCCACATGTGGCCCAGAAGCAACCAACCCCGAGTGGCCCAACCAGACAAGTAGAGAATAACAGAGAAAAACATATTCAGCGACAGTGACTGCAACACTCTGCGTAGCCGAGCAACATTCAGCCCAGAATGCAGCATGTTGTTGTCAACATGTGTCGGGTAGTGGTGATGTTGTTCCTATGATACAACCTCTAAAGAAGTCTGTCTCAATGCCTGACAAATACTTGTGTTTGTGTGTGTGTGTGGTGTATGTGTGTGTGTTTGTGTGTGTGTGTGTGTGTGTAGGTGTGCGTGTGTGGGTGTGTGTGGGTGCGCGTGTGTGGTGTGTGTGTGTGGGTGTGGTGTGTGTGTGTGGGTGCGTGGTGTGTGTGTGTGTGTGTGGTGGTGTGGTGTGTGTGTGGTGTGTGCGTGTGGTGGTGTGTGTGGGTGTGTGGTGTGGTGGTGTGTGTGTGCGTGTGTGTGGTGCGTGTGTGGGTGCGTGTGTGGGTGCGTGTGTGGGTGTGCGCACCTGTCAAACAGCTCTCCTCCAGTCACGAGCTCCAGAACCAGAGCGATGTCAGTGTCCGTCTCAAAGATCTCCTTCAGCTGGATCTGTTCCAGAATCAGAGACATTAACAATAACACACCTGATCCGGGATGAGTGGGTTCTAATGGAGAACAGGTTCTAAACCTCACTCCCACAGTGACATCTGAACCCCTTGATGACATCACACTGACCCACTTCCTGCCTCACTGATGACATCACACACATACACAGTCGACTTTCAGTTCTGCTTCCATCATTAGAGACAACATATGATATTTTTAAACAATTTAAACAGCAGCGAAACACCGATACTCACAATGTTTGGATGAGTCAGACGCAGCAAGACTCCAATTTCTGTACGAACAATTTTCTTGTCGATCTGAAGCAGAAGAAACAATGTCAGCAGGAACTTAAGAACCTGTTTGACCCCTGACTCTGACCTGACCCCTGACCCCTGGTGGAGGATGACTGACCGTTTTCTTGAGGACTTTGACAGCGTAGAGTTTCTGAGTCTGTTTCTCTTCACAGCGATAAACAATGGACGTGGCTCCTCTACAGGAAACACAAAACAACAAGCACCGTGTTGATCCTGAACGCAGCACGGACACAAAACAATGTGACATCATGACATCATTCACACTGTACGATGACATGATTGGTTCGTCTAAATAAGATGTAAAAAGTCTCTCTAATCGGTTGCATTACTTTACTATTATGATGTCATAGTGACATCATGATGACATCATTCCTACCATGTGACCTTCTGATTGTGTCCATCATCCAACAGGATGCAGCGATTGTTCTACTGTGTATGACGTGACTGATCACATGACAGCATATTATGAGGAATCATTTTCTTATTCTTATTCAGCTTGAGACAAATTTATAATCCTGCAAACAAAACAACACGTTTACATCAGTGACGATCAGGAAAAATCATCGTGTGTGTTTCAATAATTAAAATCTGTGTCTCTGCTGATCTACATATTAAGTTACATTACGCAGCTGACGTCAGCGGAGTCGTCAACAGTCGGCCGAGCCGGAGTGCGACAGGCCGGTGGTCATATTGTGTCACGAGCTTGTCCGGCTGTTACAGATGTCGCCGAGCAACAAAGCTACGAACGGAAATGTTCTTCAGTTGATACAAAGTGTTGATTGGATGTTTTTTTAACATATGCAACATTATGAACCTTTTTAAAAATAGAGTGTGAGTGTGTGTGTGTGTGACTGTGTTTGTGAATGTGTGACTTTGTGTGTGTGTGTGTGTGACTGTGTTTGTGAATGTGTGACTTTGTGTGTGTGTGTGTGTGTGTGTGTGTGTGTGTGTGTGAGAATGAGAGTGGAAACAGATCCTTCTGAAAAACAGCCACACACACACACAGCAGTGGCTGGTCTCCATGGTAACAGGTCACCTGGTAACGGATGGTGACATCATTTCACTGTTTCTGCTGAACTGTTGTTGTTGTTTACACATGATGTGTAAACACAAAACAATAAACAGTCTGTACAGAAGTAATCTGGTACTTCCCTGAAGTAAAAGTACGGAAATACGTGGAAAACTTGAGTAAGAGTTGATGTTATAGTTTCTGTATATAGTATTTTATATTTTATTTATATTTATAACCCCTAAACCAGATCTACTTGAACGCCCCCTGGTGGCTCATCACAACATGTTTCTGATCAGTTTTAATTATCATTTGATTGGTTGTTTATCGTTCGTGTCTCGACGACGCAGACACAAGATGTCAGCGTCCAGGGTTGTGTTGTGTGTTGTGTTGTGTTGTGTGTTGTGTTGTGTTGTTAGTCGAGACGCTTCGGTCTTTATTTAGTTTAACGACTGAAAGTATCTGAAAAAGTCTTAAATAATGAAGAGAGAGGACGGTCCAGGTCCACTTCCTACCAGAACCCAGTCAGACCGCTTTGCCTGCAGGACCCTGGACCTGGATCACATTGACTGTAATCCAGACCTGTCCCCGGTCCCCCCTGTCCCCCTCATCAATGTGGCCCAGACCTGCCCCCCCCGGTCCCCCCTGTCCCCCTCATCAATGTGGTCCAGACCTGCCCCCCCCCTGACCCCCTGATCATTGTGGTCCACCCTGTCCCCCCTGTCCCCCTCATCAATGTGGTCCAGACCTGCCCCCCCCCCCCCTGTCCCCCTCATCAATGTGGTCCAGACCTGCCCCCCCCTGCCCCCCCTGATCATTGTGGTCCACCCTGTCCCCCTCATCAATGTGGTCCAGACCTGCCCAGCTCGGAGCTCAGGGTGTAGAACTCCTCCACCGTCCCGTCCCGCCTCGAACCCTCCACCCAGAACTCCACCGGCTCAGAACCAGGCCGGGACGTCGGCATGATGACAGCAGAGAAAACCAGGACCAGAGAGGACCAAAGATCACACCGGGACCAGGACCGGTTCAGACCGGGTCAGATGTGACCCGATCAGAACCAGGAGCAGACTAATCCAGATCCGATCTCAGATTTAAATCCAGATTAGAGGAGCGGAGGCGGATGATTCATGATCGTTTTAATCCAGACCAGCACGAGGACGAGGATCCGACCGGGACCGAAAAACACCCAGACCCCCCCACACGGATCAGGAACCGGGATCCAGACGCTCCAGGTCCGGATGTGTCGCAGCTTCCATCGGGCCTCAGACCCTCAGCTGTCGGATCGGTTCAGTCCATCCCCTCCCGGGGTTTATCCGGATCTCCCGGTTGAACCGGTAGAATCGCTCGGTCCCTCCGGAGCCGCCTCGCGCTGCACCGGAGCCCGAACAGAGAGCGGAGCCCGGACAGCCTCGGTGCCGGATGTCGGTGTTTGATTCCCTCCAGATGTCCGCAGCTGTAATCTCACAGCCCCGCCCCTCTGCCCCCTTCACCAATCACAGCGCTGCTCTAGAGCCGAGCCGCGCTCCCATTGGACGAACGACCTGTCAGTCAGCGGAGCCTCTGACAACAACCTCAATACAGAAATAACCTAAATACACAAATGTACGTTTGCGTGACATCTGGAGATGATCCTGCGGGAATCAACCCGCAACGCACCGGAAACACGTGGTCCGGTTATTGATTGTTTTATTTGTGACGTGTGTTCATGATGTTATTTAATCATATGTTTGAATTCAGATTCAGAAACTGAGGAGCAACATTTATCTTATTCTTTTACTTCATTTAATATATTTGATGATGAAACATAAAGAAAAGATTGATGTCTGGTTTTAACATTAAGACTCTGATGGTAAATTAGAAAAACATGAACAATATATATATAATATATAAAACAATTTAATAAAAATACTTTGTTTACTTTGTATTTTTATTAATCCAATCATTTATGTAACATAGCAACCTCATAGCAACCACCCATAACAACCAGCTACAGTCAATACACAATAATAGTAACCCCATTATCATTAAAAATATATATATATCAGAAATAAAATGCAAGAAGTTTCAGTAAAATATATGACAAATATCTTTGTCATATCTTTGAAAATAAATATTAATAGCATTTAGGTAGATTCATAGAAAGAACTTCAAAATCTTTAAATTGTTAATGAATATCCAAACAACAAACTAAGTTGTTGACCATAACACAACTGTAGAAACAACACAACAGCAGCTGTGACAGTTGTTTGACGTCATTTTATATAAACGTCTGGTCGTGAGGCAGCGACAGTGACGTCAGCGAGGTGATGGTGGACTCACGGAAGACCTGTCCAGATGGGACGCTGTGACGTCAGTTTGAAAACAAACACAACATCTACACGTCTATAACACAACAACAACCAGCACACACCAGCGGAGTCCGAGCAGCAGGTCCAGAGGCTTCAGAACCGCTCGTGCTGCCTCCACACACTTCTGCAGGAAGCAAAGAGAAAGTTTGGATCGAATTAATATTTGAATATCTTAGTTTTGAGGCTTGTTGTGATTGACAGATCAAAGCTGTACAGGTGAGGTTGATTGACAGGCGGCTCACCTGCAGCCCAAAGCGGGAGACGTGCCCACGTGCCTCACGTCATCAGTAGTGGGTGTGAACTTCCTGGTTGTGTGTGTAAACAGTTCCGTGAACGTGAAGAAGCTCAGCTCCGGTACCGGACATCAGCTGCTCCTGTCCCCGGTGTGAACATGACCTCCTGTCCGTTCCTCCCGGTGCTGCTCCCGGTGCTGCTCCCGGTTCTCCTCCCGACCTGCTGCCTGGTGTTGGCGGTGGATGTGAGCGGAGGCTCCGGCGGCAGCACCGCGGCGCTCCGGCCCTCCGGCACGAACTCCAGCCGGCCCAACTCCACCCTGAGCGGGGTTCCGCCGAGCAGCTTCACCGTGGACAGCTCCATGATCCAGAGGAGCCTGTACGTCCTCATCGGGGTCTCCATGTTCGGGGTCCTGTACTTCCTGGTCCGAGCCGTGAGGTCCGCAGCGTCACTGTGACGTCACAGCCACTCACTTCACACGCACACAAACTGAGTTCAACAGCTAGTTTAACTGTGTCAGTGGCGGGTTAGTTACAGGTTAGTAGGTTAACTAGGTCGCTAGTTTAACTGTGTCAGTGGCGGGTTAGTTACAGTTAGTAGGTTAACTAGGTCAGTGAGTTTAACTGTGTCAGTGGCGGGTTAGTTACAGGTTAGTGGGTTAACTAGGTCCGTGAGTTTAACTGTGTCAGTGGCGGGTTAGTTACAGGTTAGTAGGTTAACTAGGTCGGTGAGTTTAACTGTGTCAGTGGCGGGTTAGTTACAGTTAGTAGGTTAACTAGGTCAGTGAGTTTAACTGTGTCAGTGGCGGGTTAGTTACAGTTAGTGGGTTAACTAGGTCCGTGAGTTTAACTGGTCAGTGGCGGGTTAGTTACAGGTTAGTAGGTTAACTAGGTCAGTGAGTTTAACTGTGTCAGTGGCGGGTTAGTTACAAGTTAGTAGGTTAACTAGGTCAGTGAGTTTAACTGTGTCAGTGGCGGGTTAGTTACAGGTTAGTGGGTTAACTAGGTCCGTGAGTTTAACTGTCAGTGGCGGGTTAGTTACAGGTTAGTAGGTTAACTAGGTCGGTGAGTTTAACTGTGTCAGTGGCGGGTTAGTTACAAGTTAGTAGGTTAACTAGGTCGGTGAGTTTAACTTGTCAGTGGCGGGTTAGTTACAGTTAGTAGGTTAACTAGGTCGGTGAGTTTAACTGTGTCAGTGGCGGGTTAGTTACAGGTTAGTGGGTTAACTAGGTCGGTGAGTTTAACTGTGTCAGTGGCGGGTTAGTTACAAGTTAGTAGGTTAACTAGGTCGGTGAGTTTAACTGTGTCAGTGGCGGGTTAGTTACAGGTTAGTAGGTTAACTAGGTCGGTGAGTTTAACTGTGTCAGTGGCGGGTTAGTTACAGGTTAGTGGGTTAACTAGGTCAGTGAGTTTAACTGTGTCAGTGGCGGGTTAGTTACAGGTTAGTAGGTTAACTAGGTCGGGGAGTTTAACTGTGTCAGTGGCGGGTTAGTTACAGGTTAGTGGGTTAACTAGGTCAGTGAGTTTAACTGTGTCAGTGGCGGGTTAGTTACAGGTTAGTAGGTTAACTAGGTCCGTGAGTTTAACTGTGTCAGTGGCGGGTTAGTTACAGGTTAGTAGGTTAACTAGGTCGGTGAGTTTAACTGTCAGTGGCGGGTTAGTTACAAGTTAGTAGGTTAACTAGGTCGGTGAGTTTAACTGTGTCAGTGGCGGGTTAGTTACAGGTTAGTAGGTTAACTAGGTCCGTGAGTTTAACTGTCAGTGGCGGGTTAGTTACAGGTTAGTAGGTTAACTAGGTCCGTGAGTTTAACTGTGTCAGTGGCGGGTTAGTTACAGGTTAGTGGGTTAACTAGGTCAGTGAGTTTAACTGTGTCAGTGGCGGGTTAGTTACAGGTTAGTAGGTTAACTAGGTCCGTGAGTTTAACTGTGTCAGTGGCGGGTTAGTTACAGGTTAGTGGGTTAACTAGGTCAGCTAGTTTAACTGTGTCAGTGGCGGGTTAGTTACAGGTTAGTAGGTTAACTAGGTCGGTGAGTTTAACTGTGTCAGTGGCGGGTTAGTTACAAGTTAGTAGGTTAACTAGGTCGGTTAACTTAGTTTGTACAGAATATAAGAACCAAAACTATTCTGCGATCTTTACCAGGATAAAGAATAAAACATGTATTCAGTAAATAATCCTGAAGCAGAACTAATGTTCTCTGAGACAGACTGAACTTCTGAAACCATCTAAAACCTACAATACAATTATCAGTTATCGTAATATTACAGCTTTATTCTCGAATCTCAGATATCTTTTCTTTAACATGGACCAGTTCTGTTAAAGAGAAGTTAGTTTGAGTTGAATCCCAAGTCTTTCACTCAGGGACCATCAATAAATTCCTGTTTGAATATGAGATAACTGTATTTGTTTTTAATATCTTCATGTCATGTGACCCACTGACTCAATTCAGATAATATTGATACACTAAACAAACAGGCCACACCTCTTTTTATTCTATTGAAGTTAGCATAGACTGAGCAATAAAACAATTTTAACCTAGAACATCACACACGTAAATATCAGTCTGATTATTCAGTGACTATTTAAGAAATAGTTTTATCACAATGTGAAAGAAAGAGGTGGAAATCAGGGGGCGGATCCTGGATCAGTAGTTTGTGTGCCATCCTGTTAACTAACTAAATAACAACTAACTAAGTGATTAACTAACTAACTAACTGCTCTTCCCTCAACATGTGACTGATGAACTAACGAGTTGTGAGTTCATGTTCGTCAGGAGATGTAATGTTTTGAAATGTAATGAGATCGTGAACCGACTGTGTGTCTCATGTTGATGATGTCATCAGGCTGAAGAAACCCAGCCAGAGGAGGAAATACGGTTTGTTGCTCAACGACGCGGTGGAGATGGAGGAGGTGGAGACTGACGAGGACGACACGCTGTTCGAGGCTCGCGGCCTCCGCAGGTCAGCAACACAACTACACAATAACAACACAACAAGCACATCTGCCTTACTCCAGAACACGTGAGGATACTTTACATGTGTGTGAACTCGCTGCCTCCAGAAGTTTTAACACTTGTTAATATTTGTTTGTAGTTAAATTCTCAGCCTGAACTGTGGTGACGCTCTGTAACCGTAGAGTTCTGATTGTGTGTCTGTGTCTCGGCTCAGATGAGTCCAGAAGAGACGTGGATCGGGATCCTGTCGGCTGTCGGCCGATGATGGATCAGGAGAGAGAGGACTGATGGACCAAACTTTATTATTATTCGTATTAATATCACAAGAATGCAGATTAATGCCAAAGCTACAGCTGCTCCAGGAGCCGAGCAGGATAATCAATATTTTTTTACGTGGCGTCGGATGATGTGATCACAGGTCGCCATGACGACAAAGTTCCCTCATCTTTTTCTAAGAGTTTTACTCTGAGCTTCAAACTTGTGACAGACATGACGCAGCAGGGATCAGACTGAGGGGGCGTGTCCACCTGAAACTGTCCAGATAACGGAGCTCCGCCCCCAAGGACTACACAACCACAGTTTCTGTTTTCTGCTGCGTGAGTGAACGTTTCATGACAACACACACACACACACACACACACACACACACACACACACACACACACACACACACACACACACACACAGAAACAAACACACACACACACACACACACACACACACAGAAACAAACACAGACACACACCCCTTCATGTTTTCTGTTCATTCAAATAAAAGTCAAAAGGTTTTTCGTGTTCGACGTCTGAACGTTGATAACAGTTCAACGTGGCTCGTGAATAAAGGATGACATCAGCATTTACAGAAGTCACATGACTTCCTGCTGAAGGACAGAGGAAACATGGCTGCAGATGAAAGGTTCATCGTCAGTGGACCAATGAGGAGACGGTTCCTTTCCTTTCATCACTTTGATCTTTGACTTGTTCAGTGACATCATCTCTTCTTCTGCGGTGGTGTGTCAGCACCGAAGGGAGCAGCAGCGCCCCCCACTGTTTATCTCCAGCTCCTGAAGTTCACAGGACGCAAACTTTCATTTTGACCATTTTCTAAAAGTTTAGTTCAAGTCTCTGTTATTTCTGAATAAAATCAATAAAAATTGATTAAAATCATCAAACAAACGGTTCAATGTTTTGTCATTTGATCAGAAGATATTTCATCAGTCACATGTTGAGAGAAGAAACGTGATCTGAGAAGAAGCTGAAGAACCGACTTTTTGTTTGACTTGAACAAAGAGAGTTTGTATATTTCACTTTTTTCGGTTTCTCTTTAACATTAAAACCTGGAGGAAAATTTCATTTATCATTTATTTAAAAAAATGTGTTTGAACAAAAGCTTTGAAGTGAATTTTCTCATAATATAAATATTATCATTTTTATCTCAAATATAAATATAAACACAAAGTAACTGACCACACGCAGTTTGTCTTTCTAATCTCTAATAAACATGTAATATCTGGTTTATAACACATTATGTATTATAACAAGCGGCCACATCGTGGATTATGATGGTGATGGATCAGGATCGTGATCATGATGAGATCGTGATCTGATGGTTGAGAATCCTGATGGTGACTGATGTGTGCATCTGATGGTGGATCCTGATCCGTGGTGGATCCTGACCTGGTGTTGTTGTGACCAGGGATTCATCAGGTTGCATTCTGTTTGGTTGACTGACCATGTGGTTGACTCTGCTTCCAAAGTGGTTATCTATAACTTGGTAATATCGACTTGATCTCCAGTCTGCTGTTCAGAATTGTCCCCTTGTGCCGTACTGGAGCAATCCTCACATGTTCATGATTGTTCGTGTTTATCGGACACTGCCCTGTATCGTCCTGAGATCTCTCTGAGTTCTCTGTTCCACGGGACATCTGTCCCCTTGTGTCCGTCCTGGAGACGGGTCCTCACGTGTCCTGAGTTCTCTGTTCCACGGACATCTGTCCCCTTGTGTCCGTCCTGGAGACGGGTCCTCACGTGTCCCTGATGGTTCTCTGTTCCACGGGACATCTGTCCCCTTGTGTCCGTCCTGGAGACGGGTCCTCACGTGTCCCTGATGTTCTCTGTTCCACGGGACATCTGTCCCCTTGTGTCCGTCCTGGAGACGGGTCCTCACGTGTCCTGATGTTCTCTGTTCCACGGGACATCTGTCCCTTGTGTCCGTCCTGGAGACGGGTCCTCACGTGTCTCTGAGGTTCTCTGTTCCACGGGACATCTGTCCCCTTGTGTCCGTCCTGGAGACGGGTCCTCACGTGTCCTGATGTTCTCTGTTCCACGGGACATCTGTCCCCTTGTGTCCGTCCTGGAGACGGGTCCTCAGTGTCTTGTGTCCTTCAGGACTCGTCCTTGGTCCTGGAGGTCCTCTGTCCTGGTTCTGTTCACGGGACATCTGTCCCCTTGTGTCCGTCCTGGAGACGGGTCCTCACGTGTCTCTGAGGTTCTCTGTTCCACGGGACATCTGTCCCCTTGTGTCCGTCCTGGAGACGGGTCCTCACGTG
Source organism: Reinhardtius hippoglossoides (assembly GCA_006182925.3). NCBI lineage: Eukaryota > Metazoa > Chordata > Actinopteri > Pleuronectiformes > Pleuronectidae > Reinhardtius > Reinhardtius hippoglossoides. The sequence continues at coordinate 27,661,039 of CM031683.1, forward strand.
TCTCTGAGGTTCTCTGTTCCACGGGACATCTGTCCCCTTGTGTCCGTCCTGGAGACGGGTCCTCACGTGTCCTGATGTTCTCTGTTCCACGGGACATCTGTCCCCTTGTGTCCGTCCTGGAGACGGGTCCTCACGTGTCCCTGAGGTTCTCTGTTCCACGGGACATCTGTCCCCTTGTGTCCGTCCTGGAGACGGGTCCTCACGTGTCCCTGAGGTTCTCTGTTCCACGGGACATCTGTCCCCTTGTGTCCGTCCTGGAGACGGGTCCTCACGTGTCCTGAGGTTCTCTGTTCCACGGGACATCTGTCCCCTTGTGTCCGTCCTGGAGACGGGTCCTCACGTGTCCCTGAGGTTCTCTGTTCCACGGGACATCTGTCCCCTTGTGTCCGTCCTGGAGACGGGTCCTCACGTGTCCCTGAGGTTCTCTGTTCCACGGGACATCTGTCCCCTTGTGTCCGTCCTGGAGACGGGTCCTCACGTGTCTCTGATGTTCTCTGTTCCACGGGACATCTGTCCCTTGTGTCCGTCCTGGAGACGGGTCCTCACGTGTCTCTGATGTTCTCTGTTCCACGGGACATCTGTCCCCTTGTGTCCGTCCTGGAGACGGGTCCTCACGTGTCCCTGAGGTTCTCTGTTCCACGGGACATCTGTCCCTTGTGTCCGTCCTGGAGACGGGTCCTCACGTGTCTCTGAGGTTCTCTGTTCCACGGGACATCTGTCCCCTTGTGTCCTGGAGACGGGTCCTCACGTGTCTCTGAGGTTTCTACCTTCTGTACCTGTTACAGGTTTCAGTAGTTTCACTCTTGAGGGAGAAGAACAGAGGACGTCTCACCTCGTTAGAGACCAGGAGACAAACTGGGATTGGTGAATATGGGCTATACTAATCAGATTTGATTGATTGATTGATAGGGTTAACCCCTAACCCTAACCCCCCCCCCCCCCCCCGTAGTTACACACAGGTCTGAGGACACAGTTAATAAACGGATCAGGTTGTAATTATAATTAATTATAATCTGATCATGATTCATTGTTTAATAGAAGAGATTCATAATAATCTTATAACGTGTTATTAAATAAGATAAATAATAAATAACCTGATGTTCCTCAGTGATGTAGTATCAGCACGTGACCAGCAGATGTCACATTCACCCTAACAACATATAAAGGACGCAGAAGATTTAAAGGAGCAACAAACCGAACAGAAAACAATAATAACATTACACTTAAAAGTCGATAATACATAACAACTATGTTATCATAGATATAACAACATAAATATAAATAACGGTAACAGTCTGTTATCTAATAAGAAGTTAGATAGTTAGTTAGTTAGTTAGTTAGTTAGTTAGTTAGTTAGTTGATGAACAAACACAAACGATGTGAACATCTGTCTCCACATTAAATCAGGGAGTTGATCTTTATTCAGTTTTCTACTATAACAGATGAAAGTTGACTTGTTACAGATATAATATCCTTATTGAAACGTGTGTGAATGTTTCTCACGTTTGTTTATCATTTATTTTCTGTCACATGACCCTCCGGGGACCCTTTCACATTAAAAGCTCCAGATAATAAAACATCTTCCTCCTGTGTGAGTTGATGCGTTGAGTTTTCCCACAGTTCAGTCTGACAGGATCACAGGGGGGGGGGGGGGCAGGGCCGGTCACTGTAACAAGCCATTGATGAGTGGGCGTAGATCCGACGACTGATTAACATCTGCAGCCAATCAGATGACACCGAGAGAGAGACACCAACAATAACAGGTCCCAGAGGAGAGAGAGGGGCGTGTTTCAATCAAGCTGCTTTCAGACCTGAATCTTCTCTGGAGGAGGCGGAGCCTGTGTGAACTCAACACAGGACATGTTGTGTAGTTGGTGTTTGTGTAGCAGCAGCAGCAGGTTGTTTCTGGACATGTTGTGTAGTTGGTGTTTGTGTAGCAGCAGCAGCAGGTTGTTTTTGGACATGTTGTGTAGTTGGTGTTTGTGAAGCAGCAGGTTGTTTCTGGACATGTTGTGTAGTTGGTGTTTGTGAAGCAGCAGCAGCAGGTTGTTTCTGGACATGTTGTGTAGTTGGTTTGTGAAGCAGCAGCACATTGTTGTGGAGCACAGCAGTTTGCTTATGGTGTTGTGCCAGCAAGCAGGTTGTTTCTGGACATGTTGTGTAGTTGGTGTTTGTGCAGCAGCAGGTTGTTTCTGGACATGTTGTGTAGTTGGTGTTTGTGAAGCAGCAGCAGCAGGTTGTTTCTGGACATGTTGTGTAGTTGGTGTTTGTGAAGCAGCAGCAGCAGGTTGTTTCTGGACATGTTGTGTAGTTGGTGTTTGTGGAGCAGCAGCAGCAGGTTGTTTCTGGACATGTTGTGTAGTTGGTGTTTGTGAAGCAGCAGCAGCAGTTGTTTCTGCTGTTTAGGTTGTGAAGCAGCGGTTGTTTCTGGACATGTTGTGTAGTTGGTGTTTGTGAACAGCAGCAGCAGCAGGTTGTTTCTGGACATGTTGTGTAGTTGGTGTTTGTGAAGCAGCAGCAGCAGGTTGTTTCTGGACATGTTGTGTAGTTGGTGTTTGTGAAGCAGCAGCAGCAGTGTTTTCTGGACATGTTGTGTAGTTGGTGTTTGGGGAAGCAGCAGCAGCAGGTTGTTTCTGGACATGTTGTGTAGTTGGTGTTTGTGAAGCAGCAGCAGCAGGTTGTTTCTGGACATGTTGTGTAGTTGGTGTTTGTGAAGCAGCAGCAGCAGGTTGTTTCTGGACATGTTGTGTAGTTGGTGTTTGTGAAGCAGCAGCAGCAGCAGGTTGTTTCTGGACATGTTGTGTAGTTGGTGTTTGTGAAGCAGCAGCAGCAGGTTGTTTCTGGACATGTTGTGTAGTTGGTGTTTGTGAAGCAGCAGCAGCAGGTTGTTTCTGGACATGTTGTGTAGTTGGTGTTTGTGGAGCAGCAGCAGCAGGTTGTTTCTGGACATGTTGTGTAGTTGGTGTTTGTGGAGCAGCAGCAGCAGGTTGTTCTCGGACATGTTGTGTAGTTGGTGTTTGTGGAGCAGCAGCAGCAGGTTGTTTCGGACATGTTGTGTAGTTGGTGTTTGTGAAGCAGCAGCAGCAGCAGTTGTTTCTGGACATGTTGTGTAGTTGGTGTTTGTGCAAGCAGCAGCAGCAGTTGTTTCTGGACAGTTGTTAGTGGTGTTGTGCAGCAGCACCGGTTGTTCTGACAGTTGTGATTGTGTTGTGGAGCAGCAGCAGCAGGTTGTTTCTGGACATGTTGTGTAGTTGGTGTTTGTGGAGCAGCAGCAGCAGGTTGTTTCTGGACATGTTGTGTAGTTGGTGTTTGTGAAGCAGCAGCAGCAGGTTGTTTCTGGACATGTTGTGTAGTTGGTGTTTGTGCAGCAGCAGCAGGTTGTTTCTGGACATGTTGTGTAGTTGGTGTCTGTGAAGCAGCAGCAGCAGGTTGTCGGGTCCGACTCGTTCAAACAGGAACATGTGGGAACATCCAGGCGAGGGGCGGAGCCTGTAGAGCAGCAGGAGTAACCATAGCAACAGTGATGACTACAGTCTCAGGTGATCTCAGTGAAACATGAGCTGACGACCTTTGACCTCGACAGTTTCATCATGAACCAAAGTGTTTTTAATCTTCTCACTGTTTATTAAACACATCAACATATGGATTTATTATTTCGACTGTTTCAACCACACTGAGGGCTCCTCAAGACAAAGCCATCACACACACACACACACACACACACACACACACACACACACAGACACACAGACACACACACGTACTCAGTCTGGTACAAACTGGACTCTGGTGTCAGTGGATGATGGCGACACAGACAGGATCAGTAAATTACAGAGCAAAATAACTTTAAAGAAGAGAAAAGGAAATAAGCTTTTAAATAATAAACTTTATTATCAAATCGCTGATTAAGGAAGTTTTAATAAAGTTTTTAAAGAGGCTGCGTCCTCTGATCTTTTTACTTGTCCTGACTTTTTACCTGACTGATCAGATCTGATGTTAACACCTGTTTGAGCCTCTTCACACTGGATCTGGTTCAGACCGGGTCCCCTGGGTCCCCTGGGTCCCCTGGGTGCTGCTGCTTCCTGGGCCCCTGGGTCCCCTGGGTGCTGCTGCTTCCTGGGCCCCTGCTCAGAGTTTAATGGGGCTGTCGTTATTATTGACGTCTCCATGGAAACCACGTGTCACAACGCACGGGGGAGGGGGGGGGGGAGGTGGGTATAAAAGACTGAGGAGAAACCGAAGCTCAGACACTGAACCTGCAACCTGCAGCTGAGGAGCCTCTGAGCCAAGAGTCCTGCACCTGCATCACCTGGTAAGATTTCATTTCACAGGTCACAGGGTCAAAGGGTCAAAGGTCATTTTCAGAGACAAACTAATGATAAGGTTTAAATTGATGACGACAAATACTCACATGTCTGTGTGTGTCTGTGTGTGTGTGTGTGTGTGTGTCTGTGTGTGTCTGTGTGTGTGTGTCTGTGTGTGTGTGTGTGTGCGTGTGTCTGTCTGTGTGTGTGTGTGTGTGTGTGTGTGTGTGTGTGTCTGTGTCTGTGTGTGTGTGTGTGTGTGTGTGTGTGTGTCTGTGTGTGTGTGTCTGTGTGTGTGTGTGTGTGTGTGTGTCTGTGTGTCTGTGTGTGTGTCTGTGTGTGTGTGTGTCTGTGTGTGTCTGTGTGTGTCCCAGGCCATGAAGACTTTCACAGTTTCTCCGTGTGATGAGATGAACGATGACACATCAGGTACGGAGGCTGAAGAGGACAAAACAGTTTGATTATATCTGATCAAATATAAACAACAATGAATATTTTTGTATTCTGTTGTTAAGTTATGAATGAACTCCCTGATCACTGATCTCTGATCAGCTGACCTCTCCTCAGGTTCGGGTTCTCGGGTCGTCCAGCGGATCTTCACCAACAGTCGGGAGCGCTGCCGACAGCAGAACGTTAACGGAGCGTTCGCAGAGCTGCGGCGGATCATCCCCACGCACCCCCCCGACAGGAAGCTCAGCAAGAACCAGACCCTGCGCCTCGCCCTCCGGTACATCCACTTCCTGGGCCGGCTGCTGACGGAGCAGAACCTGGGGAAGGTCCCCCGGGGCCGAACGGAGAGCCTGGAGCTCGAGGACGGGCTGCAGGGGGCGCTGTCACCACACTCCAGCTGTGAGAGTTTGACGGAGGTCGACTCTGACGGAGAATCTGGGTCCGAAGCTTCAGCAACAGCTGATTGTGTCCGTAGACACTGGGAGGTCCTGATCCGCCATGTTGGCTCCAGAGGAGTCGGGTCACACCTGGAACCTGTTTAAATCCAGAACTGTGTGTGTGTGTGTGTGTGTGTGTGTGTGTGTGTGTGTGTGTGTGTGTGTGTGTGTGTGTGTGTGTGTGTGTGTGTGTGTGTGTGTGTGTGTGTGTGTGTGTGTGTGTGTGTGTGTGTGTGTGTGTCTGTGTCTGTGTCTGTGTGTGTGTGTGTGTGTGTGTGTGTGTGTGTCAGAGTGTTGATATGTTGATATACAGTTCTGTGTCGAAGCAGAATCATCAGTAACCATATGAAGTTTCTTTAAAGGAACGTTTGGTGATGTTATTTTTATTCTTCTATAAAAACCTGTGGTTTTCATCGGAGCAGATTTTCTTTCATTGTTTAAATTGAACAGTTTTATTCTAACAGCTGATTTATGATCTTTGTGTCGTGCTGCGTTCAGGTGCGTCTCGTGCTGCGTTCAGGTGCGTCTCGTGCTGCGTTCAGGTGCGTCTCGTGCTGCGTTCAGGTGCGTCTCGTGCTGCGTTCAGGTGCGTCTCGTGCTGCGTTCAGGTGCGTCTCGTGCTGCGTTCAGGTGCGCCTCAGATGCTCGGACTCTGACGTCATTGAACTTGTGAAGCTGTTACACCTGCGTCTCCTTCATAATAAAAGCCTCTAGAGTAACAGCAGTGATGGGCCTTTATTGTGAAATCAGACAGTTTAATTCTGTATATCAGAATAAAGATGGAATGTGATTGGCCCATGTGATCGTCTGTATCGGGGGGCTTCTTCTCTCACACTGTGTAACACGTTGTTGTGTATTTTATGTTTTTATTAATGAACATATTCAAATTTGCTGTTTCATTTGTTTTAATGAAGCTGAGTTTAATTTGTAAAATAAAGTAAAATAACAAATTATTTGAGTTTTTATTGAATGTTCCTGTTCTTGTTGTTACAGTGTGTGTGTGTGTGTGTGTGTTTGTGTCTGACTGTGTGTGTGTGTGTGTGTGTGTGTGAGTGTGTGTGAGTGTGTGTGTGTGTGTGTGTGTGTGTGTGTGTGTGTGTGTGTGTGAAATGAGTTCAGATTAAATAACTTAAATGAACGTGACCCAGGTGTTTATGACGTCAAAGGGGGCGGGGCAGGTGTGTGAGTCGCCTCTCTGGGCTTTTCCCACAGTTCAGTCTGACAGGATCACAGGGGGGGGGGCGGGGGCGGGGCCCGCCACTGTAACAAGCCAATGATGAGTGGGCGTAGATCCGACGACTGATTAACATCTGCAGCCAATCAGATGACACCGAGAGAGAGACACCAACAATAACAGGTCCCAGAGGAGAGAGAGGGGCGTGTTTCAATTAGAGAGTGAGAGTGTGTGTCTGTGTGTCTTTGTGTGTGTTTGTGTGTGTGTGTGTATGTGTGCGTGTCTGTGTGTGTGTGTGTGTGTGTGTGTGTGTGTGTGTGTGTGTGTGTGTGTGTCTGTGTCTGTGTGTGTGTGTGTGTGTGTGTGTGTGTGTGTCTGTGTGTCTTTGTGTGTGTTTGTGTGTGTGTGTGTCTGTGTGTCTTTGTGTGTGTGTGTCTCTCTCTCTCTCTCACTGTCACTCTTTTGGTAGGAAAAGCACAGGAAGTTTACTCTGTTTTAATAAATCAATCAAATCTTATTTGTATAACCCATATTCACAAGTCCCAGTTTGTCTCCTGGTCTCTAACGAGGTGAGACGTCCTCTGTTCTTCTCCCTCAAGAGTGAAACTACTGAAACCTGTAACAGGTACAGAAGGTAGAAACCTCAGAGACACGTGAGGACCCGTCTCCAGGACGGACACAAGGGGACAGATGTCCCGTGGAACAGAGAACCTCAGGGACACGTGAGGACCCATCTCCAGGACGGACACAAGGGGACAGATGTCCCGTGGAACAGAGAACATCAGAGACACGTGAGGACCCGTCTCCAGGACGGACACAAGGGGACAGATGTCCCGTGGAACAGAGAACATCAGAGACACGTGAGGACCCGTCTCCAGGACGGACACAAGGGGACAGATGTCCCGTGGAACAGAGAACATCAGAGACACGTGAGGACCCGTCTCCAGGACGGACACAAGGGGACAGATGTCCCGTGGAACAGAGAACTCAGAGACACGTGAGGACCCGTCTCCAGGACGGACACAAGGGGACAGATGTCCCGTGGAACAGAAACCTCAGAGACACGTGAGGACCCGTCTCCAGGACGGACACAAGGGGACAGATGTCCCGTGGAACAGAGAACATCAGAGACACGTGAGGACCCGTCTCCAGGACGGACACAAGGGGACAGATGTCCCGTGGAACAGAGAACATCAGAGACACGTGAGGACCCGTCTCCAGGACGGACACAAGGGGACAGATGTCCCGTGGAACAGAGAACATCAGAGACACGTGAGGACCCGTCTCCAGGACGGACACAAGGGGACAGATGTCCCGTGGAACAGAGAACTCAGAGACACGTGAGGACCCGTCTCCAGGACGGACACAAGGGGACAGATGTCCCGTGGAACAGAGAACCTCAGAGACACGTGAGGACCCGTCTCCAGGACGGACACAAGGGGACAGATGTCCCGTGGAACAGAGAACTCAGAGACACGTGAGGACCCGTCTCCAGGACGGACACAAGGGGACAGATGTCCCGTGGAACAGAGAACCTCAGGGACACGTGAGGACCCGTCTCCAGGACGGACACAAGGGGACAGATGTCCCGTGGAACAGAGAACCTCAGGGACACGTGAGGACCCGTCTCCAGGACGGACACAAGGGGACAGATGTCCCGTGGAACAGAGAACCATCAGGGACACGTGAGGACCCGTCTCCAGGACGGACACAAGGGGACAGATGTCCCGTGGAACAGAGAACACTCAGGGACACGTGAGGACCCGTCTCCAGGACGGACACAAGGGGACAGATGTCCCGTGGAACAGAGAACATCAGGACACGTGAGGACCCGTCTCCAGGACGGAACAAGGGGACAAGTCCCGTGGAACAGAGAACATCAAGACAGTGAGACCCGTCCCAGACGGAACAAGGACAGATGTCCCGTGGAACAGAGAACCTCAGAGACACGTGAGGACCCGTCTCCAGGACGGACACAAGGGGACAGATGTCCCGTGGAACAGAGAACCTCAGAGACACGTGAGGACCCGTCTCCAGGACGGACACAAGGGGACAGATGTCCCGTGGAACAGAGAACATCAGAGACACGTGAGGACCCGTCTCCAGGACGGACACAAGGGGACAGATGTCCCGTGGAACAGAGAACATCAGAGACACGTGAGGACCCGTCTCCAGGACGGACACAAGGGGACAGATGTCCCGTGGAACAGAGAACCTCAGGGACACGTGAGGACCCGTCTCCAGGACGGACACAAGGGGACAGATGTCCCGTGGAACAGAGAACCTCAGGGACACGTGAGGACCCGTCTCCAGGACGGACACAAGGGGACAGATGTCCCGTGGAACAGAGAACCTCAGAGACACGTGAGGACCCGTCTCCAGGACGGACACAAGGGGACAGATGTCCCGTGGAACAGAGAACCTCAGAGACACGTGAGGACCCGTCTCCAGGACGGACACAAGGGGACAGATGTCCCGTGGAACAGAGAACCTCAGAGACACGTGAGGACCCGTCTCCAGGACGGACACAAGGGGACAGATGTCCCGTGGAACAGAGAACCTCAGAGACACGTGAGGACCCGTCTCCAGGACGGACACAAGGGGACAGATGTCCCGTGGAACAGAGAACCTCAGGGACACGTGAGGACCCGTCTCCAGGACGGACACAAGGGGACAGATGTCCCGTGGAACAGAGAACCTCAGGGACACGTGAGGACCCGTCTCCAGGACGGACACAAGGGGACAGATGTCCCGTGGAACAGAGAACATCAGAGACACGTGAGGACCCGTCTCCAGGACGGACACAAGGGGACAGATGTCCCGTGGAACAGAGAACCTCAGAGACACGTGAGGACCCGTCTCCAGGACGGACACAAGGGGACAGATGTCCCGTGGAACAGAGAACATCAGAGACACGTGAGGACCCGTCTCCAGGACGGACACAAGGGGACAGATGTCCCGTGGAACAGAGAACATCAGAGAGATCAGAGTATTTACAGCTTTGATAGAATAAACACTTTGAAGCTGAAGGTCAATGAACTGATGGGTTATTGTCAGTAATGGTCGAGGATCTGAGGAGAAATATTATATATCAAGCAGACTTGTTGTAGAATTCAATCCTCATTTTCTAACCCCAAAAAGCTGTTTTCCATCTTTTCCAACCTCCTTGACCCCCCCCCCCCCCCCCCTCCAGTCCCCCCCCCCCCCAGCCCCCCCCTTTCTACCAAGCCACTTCGTCAACTACTTTACAAAAAAGATAGATGACCTACGGCAGGGGGCGGGGACTATTTTAATTTATTCAAAGACACAAATCTGACCTATTTCACTTCAGAGGAGGAAGACGAGGATGATGATGAAACAAACTGAGTTTTTAGTGAAACTGATTTTTATTGGTGGTGAATTTATCAAAACACAGATTCATACGTTTCTTCACATTTTCTCTTCGTCACTAAATGATAGATTTATCCTGCAGCACAGGACCGGATGACCTCTGACCCCTGGGTGGCTCCTCAGCCAATGAGATCAATGCATTCTTTACAACAGGAATGTCATCAGCGTAGATAAGAAAATATACAAAGAGATTTTTGTCTTTAAACAATAAAATATGGAAACCTTACAGACAAATGAAGATATTGTAAACCAGACACAGCAGGGAGGTCTCACTCCCTCTCGATAAACTGCCATCAGAACCTTTTTTCTTTAATGTAGACATCACGAACATTGTAGATCAACACAACCTGAACACACGGGACTACAAGGACCAGAATGCACTGTGATGGATGCAGGAAAAACAGAGAAAACAACATCAGATTTATTCCTTCGTTTCGCACATGAATCGTTTTTTCCACAGAAAAATGGCAGAAACATTAAATAAGAAAACGAGGAAACGTCTTTGTTGCTTTGTTTCTGTCTTGAGTGTAAGTGCTACGTCACAGTGCGCTCCGTGGTTAGACTGCATTTCCCAGCATGCCCCTGCTCGTCGAGACAAGGACACGCTCCCCTCCATCAGCAGAGATGATGGAGGGATGATAAGAAGAGATGACCATGTAGGATGTGATCTTCACCTCGACCACATGGTGTCGCTGTTTGTCCTTCACAATCAAATTCAGCACCAGTGGAAAAGGCCATTTAATTTTTATTCTGCGAAGAAACATCTGTTTCACAGTAAAAGAAACAAGGTGACCCCGCCCCTTGTATATGAAGGGGTGGGGTTAGTTTTGAGTGTCCACCCCCCCCCCCCCTTAAGAAACAATGAGTAGAAAAATCAAAGTCTTTGGCAGATTTACAGGAAAGAGGCTGGAGGTGGACAAGAAAGGAAGAGAGGAGAGAGGAGAGAGAGAGGAGAGAGGAGAGAGAGAGAGAGAGAGAGGAGAGAGGGAGAGAGAGAGAGGGAGAGGAGAAGAGAGGGAGAGGAGAGAGAGGAGGAGAGGAGAGAGAGAGGAGAGAGGGGAGAGAGAGAGAGAGAGAGGGGGGGGGGGAGACATCATCCAACAATCAAAGAAGGAAACAAATGAACATTAAAATCATGTTTCTGTTATTTTTTATACACAAAATAAAAAATTCATCTTTAAATATTGATGAGATAAAAACAAAGCCTCCACCTCCAGCTTTTCATTTAAATCTTTTATTTGATTTCTTCATTAATTCTTAGTTTTAATATTTTAATAGTTTTTGTTGTTCATGTTTTATTTTGCTGTAAATAAAGCTAAAATAAAGTTTAAATTTAATGAAGGATTTTTGTTGTGTGAATATAAAAGAATAACTTATTCATTTAAAAAATGAACATCTGTGGAGTTTCGAGCCTCCGTACAGATGTGGCCATCTGAGCTCCAGGCTCCTCCCACCACCAGCCTCTGCCTCCTGATTGGCTGAGCTGCTGAGTTTACCTCAGGTGAAGGTCAGAGGTCGGTACTAGAGGAGGTACTATGAGGGGGCGAGGAAGAGGACGAAGAGCGGCGCGAGCAACATGGTGAAAAGCAGAGGGAGGCGGGGCTTAGCGAGGACGCAGCCGCCGGTGGTGTCGTCGGTCAGAAACGGCTCCGGAGACTCGTACACAGAGTCGTCTGCAAACAGAGGAAGGGGGGGGGGGGGGAGAGAGGGGGGGGGGGGGGAGACAGAGGAGAGAGAGGGGGGGGAGAGGGGGGGGGGGGGGGAGAGATAGATGAACAGAGGGTTTACATTGAAAACACAGATAAATATTATAATAATAAAACAGTGTTCAGGTCTGATGTCAGGATCTGATCTTTGATCTGATCACTGACAGTGAACAGATCAAAGATCAGATCCTGATCAGTTCTACAGGAGAGTGGTGGTGAGGGAGCTGATCCAGGGTCCAAGGACCATGTGTCCCTGTGACAGGACGGGAGCGGATCAGCTGATCCTGGACCCTGAGACGTTGAAGAAGATGATGATGAAGAACAGACTCACTGGTTGGTTTCACGTAAACCTTCAGCTTCAAACAAGGTTTTCCAGCCAAATTCAGATGAGGAGACGCTGCAGAGAAAAGTTTATTTTACTCACCAATAATTCATCAATAACTGATCAAATATGAATATTAATCAGTACTCTCAGATGTAATAGTACTCTCAGATGTAACAGTACTCTCAGATATAGCAGTACTCTCAGATGTAACAGTACTCTCAGATATAGCAGTACTCTCAGATGTAACAGTACTCTCAGATGTAACAGTACTCTCAGATATAGCAGTACTCTCAGATGTAACAGTACTCTCAGATGGAACAGTACTCTCAGATGTAACAGTACTCTCAGATGTAACAGTACTCTCAGATGTAATAGTACTCACAGATGTAACAGTACTCTCAGATATAGCAGTACTCTCAGATGTAACAGTACTCTCAGATGGAACAGTACTCTCAGATGTAATAGTACTCACAGATGTAACAGTACTCTCAGATATAGCAGTACTCACAGATGTAACAGTACTCACAGATGTAATAGTACTCTCAGATATAGCAGTACTCACAGATGTAACAGTACTCTCAGATGGAACAGTACTCTCAGATATAACAGTACTCTCAGATGGAACAGTACTCTCAGATATAGCAGTACTCACAGATGTAACAGTACTCTCAGATATAGCAGTACTCTCAGATGTAACAGTACTCTCAGATATAGCAGTACTCTCAGATATAGCAGTACTCACAGATGTAATAGTACTCGTGTCCTGGCCTGAACTCGAAGCCGAGGCTAAACGGAGTGAACAGCTGGAACTTCTCGGAGAACTTGAGTGGTCCGCTGCCGCTCAGTGGGCGGTTGCACTCCCAGCGTTTGAATCCCTTCCTGTGGTGGTCGCACGTGGTGTACCCGTCGTAGTTCACCATGTACAGCACGTACTGCTCCATGCGCTCCGATGACTCCGCCCCCTCGTAGTGCGGACAGTATACGTCCAGGTAGTCGTTGATCGCCACCTCCGCCGTGTACTCGCCACCAAAGAACCTGAGGAGCAGAAGAAGACGTAGAATAAAATCAATTAAAATAAATCAATAACTGATATTAATATCAATCTGTACTCTCAGATATTTAGTTTTTGCTCTAATGACCTAAGATGGTTTGTTGATAAATAAATGAGTTATTAATAATTCCCCTTTTGTTTGTAGCGTCATCGCATCTTTAGTTAGTTTGTTTATTTGTTGTTGTGGATCCATGAAATAAACAAACAGACACGAGTCACAGTGAAGAACATGTTTGTGTTTATTTACTGAGACCACTCTTCATCACTGAGTGTGTGTGTGTCTGTGTGTGTGTCTGTGTGTGTGTTTGTGTGTGTCCTCTTTGTCTTTGCTAACACCATTAGCAAAGTGCGGCTAACTCAGTTAGCTTGAGTGACTAAGAGCTGGAGAGCGGAGCTGTGTCCACTGACCTCTGTCGTCCTCGCCGCTCACATCATCACAATCTGTCTAATGGACTCGCTGCCCGTCCCAGCAGGCGGCAGGGTCATCTTCATCTACACCACCTTCATCTACACCACCTTCATCTACACCACCTTCATCTACACCGCCATCTTCTTCTACACCACCATCTTCATCTACACCACCATCTTCATCTTCATCTACACCACCATCTTCATCTACACCACCTTCATCTACACCACCACCTTCATCTACACCGCCATCTTCATCTACACCACCATCTTCATCTACACCACCATCTTCATCTACACCACCTTCATCTACACCGCCATCTTCATCTACACCACCATCTTCATCTTCACCTTCGTCTTCATCTACACCATCTTCATCTTCACCTTCGTCTTCATCTACACCACCACCTTCATCTACACCACCATCTTCATCTACACCGCCATCTTCATCTACACCACCATCTTCATCTTCACCTTCGTCTTCATCTACACCACCATCTTCATCTACACCTTCGTCTTCATCTACACCACCATCTTCATCTACACCTTCGTCTTCATCTACACCACCATCTTCATCTACACCTTCGTCTTCATCTACACCACCATCTTCATCTTCACCTTCGTCTTCATCTACACCACCATCTTCATCTACACCTTCGTCTTCATCTACACCACCATCTTCATCTTCACCTTCGTCTTCATCTTCACCTTCGTCTTCATCTACACCACCATCTTCATCTACACCACCATCTTCATCTACACCACCATCTTCATCTACACCGTCACCTTCATCTACACCACCATCTTCATCTTCACCACCGTCTTCATCTTCACCTTCGTCTTCATCTACACCACCATCTTCATCTTCACCTTCGTCTTCATCTACACCCCCATCTTCATCTACACCACCATCTTCATCTACACCACCATCTTCATCTACACCACCATCTTCATCTACACCGTCACCTTCATCTACACCACCATCTTCATCTTCACCACCGTCTTCATCTTCACCTTCGTCTTCATCTACACCACCATCTTCATCTTCACCTTCGTCTTCATCTACACCACCATCTTCATCTACACCACCATCTTCATCTACACCACCATCTTCATCTACACCACCATCTTCATCTTCACCTTCGTCTTCATCTACACCGTCACCTTCATCTACACCGCCATCTTCATCTACACCACCATCTTCATCTACACCACCATCTTCATCTACACCACCATCTTCATCTTCACCTTCGTCTTCATCTACACCGTCACCTTCATCTACACCACCATCTTCATCTACACCACCATCTTCATCTACACCGTCATCTTCATCTACACCGTCACCTTCATCTACACCACCATCTTCATCTTCACCACCGTCTTCATCTTCACCTTCGTCTTCATCTACACCACCATCTTCATCTTCACCTTCGTCTTCATCTACACCACCATCTTCATCTACACCACCATCTTCATCTACACCACCATCTTCATCTACACCACCATCTTCATCTTCACCTTCATCTTCATCTACACCGTCACCTTCATCTACACCGCCATCTTCATCTACACCACCATCTTCATCTACACCACCATCTTCATCTACACCACCATCTTCATCTTCACCTTCGTCTTCATCTACACCACCATCTTCATCTACACCGTCACCTTCATCTACACCACCATCTTCATCTTCACCTTCGTCTTCATCTACACCACCATCTTCATCTACACCGTCACCTTCATCTACACCACCATCTTCATCTTCACCTTCGTCTTCATCTACACCACCATCTTCATCTACACCGTCACCTTCATCTACACCGTTATCTTCATCAACACCGTCATCTTCATCTACACCGTCACCTTCATCTACACCACCATCTTCATCTTCACCTTCGTCTTCATCTACACCGTCACCTTCATCTACACCGTCATCTTCATCTACACCGTCACCTTCATCTACACCACCATCTTCATCTTCACCTTCGTCTTCATCTACACCGTCACCTTCATCTACACCGTCATCTTCATCTACACCGTCACCTTCATCTACACCGTCACCTTCATCTACACCACCATCTTCATCTTCACCTTCGTCTTCATCTACACCGTCACCTTCATCTACACCGTCATCTTCATCTACACCGTCACCTTCATCTACACCACCATCTTCATCTTCACCTTCGTCTTCATCTACACCGTCACCTTCATCTACACCGTCACCTTCATCTACACCGTCACCTTCATCTACACCGCCATCTTCATCTACACCACCATCTTCATCTACACCACCATCTTCATCTACACCGTCACCTTCATCTACACCACCATCTTCATCTACACCACCATCTTCATCTACACCTTCGTCTTCATCTACACCGTCACCTTCATCTACACCGTCACCTTCACCTTCACCTTCATGTCCTGTGGGTGGCGCTACAGCAGAAAGACTCAGACGGACACAAACTGTTTTAAATGGACATTTTAAGCTTTATTTGATCTCTACAGCGGAGAAAGGATGGGGGGGGGGGGCATCAAACAGAGCGTCCGGCTGGGAGTCGAACCGGAGACTCCGTTTGCTTTAAAGAGCCGAGCAGCTGAAGGGGGGGGGGGGGGGATATCGGTCTGTAGTTAGAAACCTCCGGGTCCAGGGCGGGTGTTTGAGAAGGATCCTCCTCTCCCTCCATCAAGCCTCATTCGAGGAGGGAGAGGAGGAGGGATCTGCTCGGGTGAAGGGGTTTGATTGACATTCAGCTCTGGCCAATTGAGACGGACTAACAGAGCGGGAAGCGGTCACCTGGCGAATCAGAGCTGTCAATCACAGACAGAGACAATGGGCCTGATCTACTGAGATCGCGAGTGCTAAAGTGCGTGTGCATTAAAACAGATTGCACGTTTGATTGGCGTTTTTTCTACTAAAAATAATTGTGCAAATGATAAAAGGGGGAAACATGGTAGAGGCAGTAATATTCAAATGAGTGACTGGTGACTGGTTTCTGTCATGGAGCGCTACCGAGAGCCGAGTGACCACAAGCAGAGCGGAGTGAAGCCTCGGAGCTGGAGCTGTTCGTGGAAGAGGCAAACAAACACGTTGTGGAGCTACAGCAAAGTAATATTCATATAACTCAAAGAAATGCGATATGGGAGAGTATCTGCGAGAAAGTAAATCCTGTGGGTAAAACAAAAAAGGATGAAATTAAGAGAAGATGGCAGAAGAAAAAGAACCAAAGAAAAAATAGCTCATAATAAAACCTGTGCAAATAAAACAGGTGGGGGGGCCGGTGGGGGGGCCGGTGGGGGGCCGGTGGGGGGGCCGGTGGGGGGCCGGTGGGGGGGCCGGTGGGGGGCCGGTGGGGGGGCCGGTGGGGGGGCCGGTGGGGGGCCGGTGGGGGGGCCGGTGGGAAGAGAGGCCTCTGACCAGCACTGCGGCGGGGGGGCCGGTGGGGGGGCCGGTGGGGGGGCGGTGGGGGGGGCCGGTGGGGGGGCCGGTGCGGGGGCCGGTGGGGGGGCCGGTGGAAGAGAGGCCTCTGACCAGCACTGCGGTGGGGGGGCCGGTGGGGGGGCCGGTGGGGGGGCCGGTGGGGGGGCCGGTGGGGGGCCGGTGGGGGGGGCGGTGGGGGGGCCGGTGGAAGAGATGCCTCTGACCAGCACTGCGGCGGGGGGGCCGGTGGGGGGCCGGTGGGGGGCCGGTGGGGGGGCCGGTGGGGGGGCCGGTGGGGGGGCCAGTGGAAGAGATGCCTCTGACCAGCACTGCGGCGGGGGGGGGGGGGAGAGCTGTGTCCTGTGGCTCAGCCGGAGCTACACACCCGGGCGCACACAGGCAGCGTGTCAGGGCTGCATCCGGGGAGACGAGGGCCGCCAAGGCAAACGTACGAAACGGACAGTGCGTGTGATTCTGCACGCACTGTCCGTGCGCTCTCCTCCGTGCGCACCGCTAGTAGATCGGGCCCAAGCTGGTGATCGCTCGATTTATGAAGCATGGCCTCCTCTCCCATGATGCACCTCTCTCTCACACTTTAAATGGTAAAAGTGTTTTTCTAGTCTCTATGATGAAAATGAAGATAATTCAGGAAACATCTTGCCCAAGGGTTAGGGTTAGTTCCTGACGTGCTCCTGACGTGTTCCTGACGTGCTCCTGACATGTTCCTGACGTGCTCCTGACGTGCTCCTGACGTGTTCCTGATGTGTTCCTGATATGTTCCTGATATGTTCCTGATGTGTTCCTGACGTGCTCCTGACGTGTTCCTGACGTGTTCCTGATATGTTCCTGATGTGTTCCTGATGTGTTCCTGACGTGTTCCTGACGTGCTCCTGACGTGTTCCTGACGTGTTCCTGACGTGTTCCTGACGTGCTCCTGACGTGCTCCTGACGTGCTCCTGACGTGTTCCTGATATGTTCCTGATATGTTCCTGACGTGTTCCTGACGTGCTCCTGACGTGTTCCTGATATGCTCCTGACGTGTTCCTGACGTGTTCCTGACGTGCTCCTGACGTGCTCCTGACGTGTTCCTGACGTGCTCCTGACGTGTTCCTGATGTGTTCCTGATATGTTCCTGATATGTTCCTGATATGTTCCTGATATGTTCCTGACGTGTTCCTGACGTGTTCCTGACGTGCTCCTGACGTGCTCCTGACGTGTTCCTGACGTGCTCCTGACGTGTTCCTGATGTGTTCCTGATATGTTCCTGATATGTTCCTGATATGTTCCTGATATGTTCCTGACGTGTTCCTGACGTGTTCCTCACATGTTCTGCAGGTTCTCCATGTGAGAACAAATGTCTGAGTCAGTGTCTCTGGACATGTTCTGGATCTTCTCCTGCAGCCTCCTGGTAGAATGTCAGAGTGAGTCCATGTGAGGAAAACATGAAGTTTGTAGTTTAGAGCAGAAAAAATTCATGTTTGATTTTCATAAAATCGGAAATTCATCAGCATCGTCACTGAGCAGATGATGACGAGTTATTTTTTAATATTTCACAGTTTCATTCCATTATCTGATAATTAAAAACTACATTTTGATCACTTCCGACATTGATCGATTATCTCAATCATCAATGATAATGATCAGTCAATTACTTAATAATTACGTAATTTAATATCAATTTACAGTTTTAAGTTTCAGGAATATTATTATTTTAAAAATTTATATTTATCCCTGATCTGATATTTTATATCTCAACACAGAAATTAAGAAAACAGTAAATTAAAGAATTAATATTTTATTTTTATAAAATATATATGTATATTTCTGTTATAATATAAAACTTGAGAATAAATGAGAAGCTGATAAATTGTGATTATTATGAAATAAAATAAAATGATTATCAATATATTTATAAACTGATTATTACACTGCATTTTACTCATCACTGACACACACACACACACACACACAGACACACACACACACACACACACACACACACACACACACACACACACACACACACACACACACACACACAGACACAGACACACACACACACACACACACACACACACACACACACACACACACACACACACACACACACACACACCTACTACAACAATCCTTTAAAAACTGTATTTCTTAAAATTCAAACTCTACAAAATGTCAATGTTACTATGTAATTCTTACTGATGTTGTTTAATATCTTTGTATTATTTATAGAATATTGAAACATTTTTAAATCACACATGTTAATATATTATATTAAATTATTATTATTACTTGTTTATCAGTTTATAAAACATTATTCTACACAAAGTTATCTTTGTTACAATTATTTAATATCAAACAATAACAACAACTCATAAAATGATAAAATTGTAAATATTATTGAAATCAAAATAAATTAATGTAATACTTACATTATTACAGAAAATATGGGTGTGTAAAGGATGATAGTGTAAATTGTATTAATATTAGTTGCAGCAGAATAATTAATATTTTGACATAAAATGTTATTACTTCATATTCCAATTTTATTTATCATGAGAAACTGGATTGTTTATTTATTTATGATGATTATTGTCATTAAAATAAATCAATATTTAAAAAATGTATTTGATGAAATTAAACATTTTAAAATTAAAATCTAAGTATAAATATTTTTGTATAAAGTTATAAATAAATGATTTCTACGTCTTCGGGGAAACGCTTCAGATCTTTGTGGGGTGGTGGGGGTGGGGGGTGGGGGGGGGTGGGTGTGTGGATTAGTTCTCCTCGGCTGACCATCAGCCCCCCCCCCCCCCTGTCAGCCTGTCAGCCGCGGACACGCTCCACCAATCACACGCCTCCGTCAACAATGGCTGCGTTTCCCCAGAATTCCCTGAGAGGACGGTGTTCCCTTCAAAGATCCTGCAGCAGCACAAGGTCTCACTCGGATTAAACCTGAAGTCTGATTTCATCTGAGAGGAAATTACTTTCACTGACCGACCACGACTCAACGCTTCCCACGACTCAACGCCAGAACCACGACTCAACGCCAGAACCACGACTCAACGCTTCAGACGACTCAACGCCAGAACCACGACTCAACGCCAGAACCACGACTCAACGCTTCCCACGACTCAACGCTTCAGACGACTCAACGCCAGAACCACGACTCAACGCTTCAGACGACTCAACGCTTCAGACGACTCAACGCCAGAACCACGACTCAACGCCAGAACCACGACTCAACGCCAGAACCACGACTCAACGCCAGAACCACGACTCAACGCCAGAACCACGGGAAGACGGCGGTTTTATTATCCTTGAATAAAGACAATTATAATTTAGAAGAAGTGGTGGTTTGATATTTAAACACTGGTACGAACAGATTTCTGTCCTGTGGAAGTAAAAGCACTTCCTGTTCTTTGACCAATCAGAGTTGAACCTGTCAGTGAGGTCGGGGCCTAAACAGACCCCCCCCCCCCCCCCCCCTCCCGCTTTTATCAGCACATCCACAGGATCTGGATTACACAGCCCCAGTGGCTGCTGGGAGTTATATACACATGTGTGTGTCTGTGTGTGCGTGAGTGAGTGAGTGAGTGAGTGAGTGAGTGAGTGTGTGAGTGAGTGAGTGAGTGAGTGAGTGTGTGTGTGTGTGTGTGTCTGTGTCTGTGTGTGTGTGTGTGTCCCTCTGTGTGTCCCTGTGTGTGTGTCCCTGTGTGTCCTGTGTGTGTCCTTGTGTGTCCCTGTGTGTGTGTCCCTGTGTGTTCCCTGTGTGTTGTCCTGTGTGTCCCTGTGTGTGTCCCTGTGTGTGTGTTCCCTGTGGGGTCCCTGTGTGTGTGTGTGGCCCTGTGTTGTGTGTCCCTGTGTGTGTCCCTGTGTGTGTCCCTGTGTGTGTGTCCCTGTGTGTGTGTCCCTGTGTGTGTGTCCCTGTGTGTGTGTCCCTGTGTGTGTGTGTGTCCCTGTGTGTCCCTGTGTGTCCCTGTGTGTCCCTGTGTGTGTGTCCCTGTGTGTCCCTGTGTGTGTGTCCCTGTGTGTCCCTGTGTGTGTGTCCCTGTGTGTCCCTGTGTGTGTGTCCCTGTGTGTGTGTCCCTGTGTGTGTGTCCCTGTGTGTCCCTGTGTGTGTGTCCCTGTGTGTAGTTTCATTGGACACAAGCTGCTCAGATCCTTTCAGGCTGAAGCAGCTTCACACTCGTTCCCTGAGCCTGTCAGTCAGAGCCGAGGGACACATGTGACCTCATGACCTCATGACCTCACGGAACCGACACCAGAAGAAGTTTGTTTGTTTCATCGTCACTCGGCCGTCAGCTCTGACCCCCCCCCCCCCCCCCCCCCGATTCAAAATGACCAATAACACACAGTGGTGTTTGTTGTTGTCTCTGTGACCTTTGACCCCTGTGCTTTCTGTGGGACGGCTGGTCCTTTGTCTGTGATTGGTTAATGAAGGGAGCTGCTGATTGGTGGAGGCGGCTCTTTGTTTCTGATGGTTGTGATCACGTCACGCTGCTGAGCGTCTCCTGTCGTCCATGTTGGACAAACACTCGGATTTAACGCTAACACACAACGCCGCCTCGTTAATCCAACTCATCTTAGCCACGTTAGCCACGCATGCTAGGTCTTAACACATGGACAGGCAGGTCCTGGCAGACACATACAGCCTCTTTGCAGTTTAGGAACAGATTAGCAGGACCAACATTCTTTTACGAGTTTCGGTTCCCAACCCTAGTGATGAGTGACACACACACACACACACACAGACACACACACACACACACACACACACACACACACACACACACACACACACACACACACACACACACACACACACACACACACACACACACACACACACAGGACGTCTCCTGATGTTGAATCACAGCTGGACTGAAACTTGAGCTTCATGTTTCAGTTGGTGAATGAAGGTTTCAGGGGGAGGGGATCCACAGAAGTTAGATCGTCCAATCAGTGAGCTCGATGAGACTCTGGACGAAGCTGTGAAATACGTCCACGTGAGTCAAAATGTCCAAGTTAATGTTCTGTGAGGAGCGATGCAGCCTGCAGGGGGCGCTGCTCAAGGTAGAGAGTGTGAAACAACTTCAGAGTAAACCTCAGGACAATGATCAGATCCAGATGTTTGCAGCTAGACTCCACAGACCCCCCCGCTGCCCTCTGATTGGTCAGTCACCCCCCCACCCCCACAGTCCTCCCTCTGGTTTCTGTTATGTGAAATCAGAAGCTGCCACACACACACACACACACACACACACACACACACACACACACACACACACACACACACACACACACACCACACACACACACACACACACACACACACACACACACACACACACACACACACCACGTGTCCCTGGTCGTTTCCCCCCGTGTCCTGATGGCGTTCTACCGCTCTGCTCCGATCAGCTGATCAGGGACCTGCAGTGGTTTTATAGAAACTTGATTTCAGGACACGTCTGTGTTTCTGATGAGTTCATGGATTCAACAACAGGAAACCAAACACAGACACATGCTGCCTACATTACCCACAATACACCTGGATACAAACAGTGAGTTCAGGTGTTCACAGCTCATTCATGCTTTTATTTGGAAAATAGACAATCGGACGAGCTGATTCGTTAAAAATGTATCTTCGTATTTAAGGACGACGTCTCAACGAGGCTCCTCAGTGTGTGTGTGTGTGTGTGTGTGTGTGTGTGTGTGTGTGTGTGTGTGTGTGTGTGTGTGTGTGTGTGTGTGTGTGTGTGTGTGTGTGTGTGTGTGTGTGTGGGTGTGTGTGTGTGCAGCAGCTGCGTGCAGTCATAACTCTCGAGGTGAAGTCAGGTGGGACGACTCATTTCCTGTTGGAGGGTGAGAGGTCTCATCCCGAGGTGAAACTCGTCCTTCATAACTCACGGCCGGTTTGTCCCACAATGCACTGCTTCCTCGTCCTGAGGGTTCTAACGTGGACACGATTCGTTACAGATTCAATGTTCTGCACAAACGGTGTTTTTATACATTTTATAAACGTTTTTCTAAACGCAGATAAATCTTCTCATTGTTTGACTTTTTTACTTTGAACGTCTCGAACGCGTCAGTCAACAACACGAGGCCACACACACACACACACACACACACACACACACACACACACACACACACACACACACACACACACACACACACACACACACACACACACACACACACACACACACACACACACACACACACACACACACACACACACACACAATTTAAGAACCATTACGAGAATGAGTAAAGAGACGAGAGATGGAACTAGAAATAGAACCCAAATAACACACATGCAAAACACCTGAGATAGGTAGACAGACCCGAAGAAACCCAGAGTTCTGCAGAGAACAACAGAGAGACCCACAGAGAATCACTCAGAACCACACAGAACCAAAGAGAATCACTCAGAACCACACAGAACCACACAGAACCACACAGAACCACACAGAACCAAAGAGAATCACTCAGAACCACACAGAACCACAGAGAACTGCAGAACCACAGTGAACTGCAGAGAACCACACAGAACCACACAGAACCAAAGAGAACCACACAGAACCTCAGTGAACTGCAGAGAACCGACAGAACTGTGACCAATGATCCTCCAATCAGGGTGCCCAAACTCGATCCGATCGACCGTCGACGCGTCACGCATGCACGATGTCAGAGTCAATCAGTGACCCCCGGCGCTCTCAGAGTTAATTTACCGTCGCGCCCATTAGGTACAGTCCGGACATTGGACGGTTCAAAAAACAACACACGACTAAAGTAAAGGCATCTCTGTTGTATTCAGTTGTTATGTCGGGACGGGGGCGTGCGCGGTGGATACCAACAATATTGGTCGTAGATCTTGTGGAGCTGGTCATTTCAAGAGTAGCTCACAAGCCTAAGTGTGGGCACCCCTGATCCAGATGTTTAAAAGTGATGACTGTTCCACTCCAGTCCAGCAGGTGGCAGTGACACAGTTCTTTTATAGTAATCCAACACTAATCGTGATGGTGACCCTGGTGATTGGCTTTGATCATTTGACCTGAAGCATAAAATACTTTAAAATAAAAGACTTGTCGCGTCCAACAAGCGGCAGATTACCGTGGCAACAGTGAGGCTGCTGATTGGACGAGGACGAGGCGATGACACATCATAATGACTTCATGTTTTCTCACTGTGGGACCGTCCCACTGAGCTCGCTTCATTAACGACCCCGCTGCTTCCTGTTTGTCAGAAACCGTCCCGTATAAATGTGGCGACTTACCACAGCATGTCCACACCGCAGCCAATCACAGCGCAGGGAGGGGGGGGCATGAGAGCGAATTAATGAAGAGGAGACACGAGGACGGACGAGGACACAACGTCAAGGACACGCAGAGGGGGACACAGTGCAGAGTACACACTATACACATAGTACACACACAGTACACACACAGTACACACACAGTACACACACAGTCATGTCAGGGATAGATTTCATCAGAGTGATGACGTCACACTGACAATATTTTACGTGTTTGACTTCATGTTTTTCTAGATGTGCCATTGAGCTGATTGGCTCCTCCCTTCTGTCATGTGACAGTCCCACGTCCTCTGACGACTCCGCTCACGACGAATCTGTCCGACCACAAAGACCAACTCACGACGAGCGGAGAACCCGTGTCCTGCGGCGATGAGGAGGAGGATTTAAGTTTCTCTTTGTGCAGAAGACGAGGACGGATGATGAATGACAAGATGAAGGTGTGTTCCCAGCATGCAGTGGGAGTGGAGGAGGAGGACGCCACATGGGCTCGACAGGTGGCGTTTCCATTTAAACACTGTGAACACAGCGGTGCAAGGCATCATGGGAGGCCGAGTGATGGGGGGCCTGTTTATTTATTCATTGAAGACTGAAGTGATTTTCTGTGACTCCTCCCACTGCATCCTGAGATGATGATGGAAGCTGGCGAGGGACAGAGGGGGGGGCACTGAGCGGCGAGAGCTCGACGAGGCGGTAATTAATACCCAGGACGATTTTAAACGTTAAACTACATGACACAGTGGTGCCATCAATTAATACATTTATTAATGAATTATTAAAATCAATCATTTTCCATCGTATCCCTATTGAAACCTGATTTGACCCTTGACACATCGTGGCCATGAGCTCCTAACTCACCTCCCCGTTTGGTTGGAGCTCGAGCCGACGGTTCCGTGAGTAACTACGTACTTTGTTATTCAAACTTTGAAACTGCGTTTCCTGGTTTGTTCGGAGTCGTGTGTGTCCGCAGGAAACCAGGACTTTTGAGTTGTGTTGCTTTTGTGTTGGACAACTGGACTGAATGGTTTTTGGAGTGTTTGTAAAAACCCTGAAGAAGATTCAGTGAAGTTCTCAGGTCACTGACATTCAGTCTCCATGTGTCTCTGAACCTGCGTCTGAGGTTCTGTGTGGAACCACATGTTCCTCAGGAGTCAACGAGGCAGCAGAGGGAGAACTACAGCTCCCAGCATGCCTTGGGACTCCCTGCAGGTACTGACAGGAGAGACGGACTGAGAGGAACCCGGAGCTGTCCGCACCCCATTTCCTGCTCGTCCCACAAGTCATGGCCACGGCAGGCGGGGAGGATGTCGCCATGGCAACACCCTCCAAGGAGTCCTGATCTGTGGGGGGGGGGGGGGGGGGGGCAGCTGCGTTTCGCATGAACACTTGTCCGGAATGTAGACGTGTCCCGAAAAATCTGAGACACGTGTGTTCACCCGGTTTCTTATTATTTCTTATTATATATGTATTTATATATTTATATTGCGACTTTATATACATATATATATATACATATGTAAATGTATATATATATATATATCATATGCAAACTGATGTGTTTTAATGCAACTAGTCAGGACTTAACACAATGTCCTCACATCAGATACACAACCTTTACACACTGACACACACTGTGTGGACGAGAGTGAATGAATAAATGAAAGGAAACAAGGAGAGAGTGAAGGAAGTGAGGGGGAAGGAAGTGAGGGGGAAGGAAGTGAGGGGGAAGGAAGTGAGGGGAAGGAAGTGAGGGGGAAGGAAGTGAGGGGAAGGAAGAAAGGAAGAAAGGAAGAAAGGAAGGAGAATTAAAAGAAGAAAATGAATAATCATAAAAAAAACAACAAACAAAGAAAAGTGATGACCACTGCAGATGATGTATTTATGGAAACACACATACACGCCATGAATTATTACTGGCTGCTGGAAACCATCTGCAGAGCATCAACCAATCACAGAGCTCTATAACTCTCAGCCAATCAGAGAGCAGGGATCACAGTAACCAGGGTCAAACACCTCTCATCCTGCTTCCTCTCCTCTTCCTCTCCTCTTCCTCTCTCTTCCTTTCATCTCCCTCCTTCCTCTCCTTCCTCTCCTCTTCCTTTCATCTCCCTCTCCTTCCTCTCCTCTTCCTCTCCTTCCTCTCCTCTTCCTCTCCTCTTCCTCTCCTCTTCCTTTCCTCTCCTTCCTCTCCTCTTCCTTTCATCTCCCTCTCCTTCCTCTCCTCTTCCTCCTCTTCTCTCATCCTCTCCTCTCCTCTCCTCTCCTACTGTGCCACTGTATCCCACCATACTACACTACTTCCTCATTCCATATTCAGACTAAGTACCACAGTACTCCGTACTCCACATCTCCGTACTCCAGTACTCAGTACTCCCTTTCCCCAATCTCCTCGTTCTCTTCACTTTCTATACTCCTCTCCTTCCTCTCCTTCCTCTCTCTTCCTTCCTCTCTCTTCCTCTCTCTTTCTCTTCTCTCTTCCTTTCTCCCTTCCTCCTTCTCTCCTCCTCTCTCTCCTCTCCTCTTCCTTCCTCTCCTTTTCCTTTCATCTCCTCTCCTTCCTCTCCTCTTCCTCTCCTCTTCCTTCTCACCTTCCTCTCCTCTGCCTCTCCTACTACAGTGCTACTGTACTCCACCATACTACACTACTCCACATTACCATAGTATCACAGTACTAAAGTACTCCACAGTACCACAATACTACACAGTACTCCACAGTACTACAGTACTCCACAGTACTCCACAGTACTCCACAGTACTACAGTACTCGACTAGTTCAATGCACCAACTGAACGTCCTCGTGGTTCAAACATTATATCGTCGGAGGTGAGGACTGCAGCTGCTTCCTCTTCTTCTTCTTCTTCTTCTTCTTCTTCTTCTTCTTCTTCTTCTACTGTTTAATTCTGTCTCTACTTCCTGTGATTGGTCCAAACTATCCCACAGTGTTTTCACTGCAAACCAACAGAACCTGGTTCAGTTTGATCCAGACCCAGAACTCCTCTTCTGCTCTGAGGAACCTTCACACCTGATGTTCAGACTGAACTGAAGTCTGAAGCTCTGAACCCAACCAGGTGTGAACGAGTCCTGAAGAAGCCATCTTGGTCTGAATCATGTGGTTGAAGCGGGATCAGACAGTGGATTGGTTATAAACTAGGAAACAGATTTTGGTGATTGGAGGATCGGGACTAGAAGGTTAAACAGGAAGAAGGTGAAGTTTCAGGTCAGAGTCCTGCTCTGCTGAAGTGCTTCAGAGCCAGGCACCGAGCTGTCAATCACCCGGGCGACCCTTCACCCCGACTTCTGCGGGCCGTCTCGTCCCAGCAGCTGCTCCTCCGCTCCTCCCTTGTCATTGTGTCATCTTTTCAGCGAAGGTCTGAGCCGCTCGACCATTTCCATAATCTCCATTAAACACTTGAGATTGCGCTTTAAGAACGCCGCCATCTGCATAATCCCATTAACTCTGGAGCTGCAGCGCCGTGGCCGACACAAGGCCGCGGCAGCCGGGAGGAGCCGGGCTCAGGTGGAAGAAAGAGCAGCAGAGAAAAGGCAGCTTTAGTTTGTGAATGAATGAAAGGACGAGGAGACAAGGAGAAGGAGCGGCTGACGGCTCGGGCGGAGAAGCAGCAGAAGAAAGAAGGAGAATCTTTTCAGACTAAAAGCTTCATCCTGGTGCTGCTGCGTCTTCCCCTCCGTCTGGGGACAAGTCCGCTTACAGAGTTTCCTGTCTCCTCCCGTCCTCCCCCTCCCACTAAGGAGAAGAAAAACAGATTCACGCTTTCTGACGACTAGAAAACTAGGTCAGATTTAAATTCAGACCAAATCCGGGTGTTTCAGCGCTGACGCTGGTGAAACAGGCTCTAACCTGAGAACCTGGCCTGAGAAAAGACACTTCCAGTCCAGGTCCAGTCCAGGTCCAGTCCAGGTCCAGTCCAGGTCCAGTCCAGGTCCAGGAACATCATTTATAAAACATAAAATTGTGCTTTTCTAGTCTTGATCACACTCTCCAGGTTATTACTATCACACACATTCATACAGTGCATCTATGGGCAGCACTTTATCTATGAGGGGCAATTCAGGGTTCAGTATCTTGCCCAAGGACACATCAGATGGGGAAGACTGGGATGGAACCACTGACCTTCTGGTTCGAGGACAGTTATGTCACGCGAGCACGAATAAAACTGCAGATTTAATGTTAATGATGAAGTGGATCAATAATCGGCTTCAGTTCACCTCCTCACATCTGCATCGTCACTTTCCCGTCAGTTAGTGAACGAGTTTGTTTTTATAGATCCCAACGTTTACGTGAGAGTGGCGTAGACTTATACAGACATTCACTGTGACGAGCAGAAGACTGACCTCGGATCAGCTGAGAGGACGTTCATTAACCTGAGGGGTCACTCCACCCGGCCCGCTGGGCTGTCAGCAGACACAATTCAAACGCTCCTCATTAAAATCCACCTTCACATCAGTGTCAAACAAGACTGAGGGAAAACTAAGAAAGCTCCATTTTGTTTGAATTGATTTTATCTTATTGTCCAGTCTCGTGAATTAATTCTGACAAATGTAATGTGAATGTGTTAAATGTATTTAAGAGAGTTCCCGGTTTTTAATTGAATTTTCATTTTGTATCTGTTTTTTCCTTCTTTTTCTTTAAGTCTCATTTTTAAGATGAAAACAAATTATTTCATTTAATTCTTCACTTTACTAAATTGATTTGATTTGTAGAGAAATGTTTTGTGAAATAATCCGATGTGAAAAATAAACGTGTGTTCAGGTTCATCATCATCTGGATGAATGATCCATCACTGATCCGCTGATCCTCGGTTTGAATCCTGTGGGGGGGGACAGGGTTAAACACTGAAGCCTGCTCGACGGCACATTGGCAGCAGCCGCACCTCAACACAGACCAATGAGGTGTGTGTGTGTGTGTGTGTGTGTGTGTGTGTGTGTGTGTGTGTGTGTGTGTGGTGTCCCAGCGTTCCACAAACACATCCTCAGTTTTAGCAGTCGATAATTTGGATTAACACCAGAGTGAACACTCTAATCCTGTTAGAAGAACACCTGAGCTGCGGGCTAATCCTGTTACACACACACACACACACACACACACACACACACACACACACACACACACACACACACACACACACACACACACACACACACACACACACACACACACACACACACACACACACACACAGCATCAGTCCGGACACTGTCCAGGACGTTTTAGAAATATTTTTTTATTTTATTAATTCAGTTGGATATATTTGGTTGTATTTGTGTTTCCTTTTTTTATATTTATTAAAACAAAGTTTATAACAAATTTTAAAATATTAAACGTGATAACGTCAGGGTTCTTCTTAGAGAATTTATGTAAACGATTAATATGCTTAATAAAATATCTGAATAATAACATTGATTGAGGGTAACTGTTGGAGCTATTTACTTTTTAATTTAGTGTTTATTAGTTAAACATTGGTTCTTTTAGTTTTTTTATATATTTAGTTCGATTCTGTCTTTCGAATAATAATAATAAAATACAATAGTAATATTGTATTAGTTATTTTTTGTTCGTTTTGGTAGTTAATGCTTTTGTTTTGAAGGTACTGAGCACCAGCTCAGATTATATATATACACATTATCTATATATTATATATATGGTTAGGCAGCCAGGCACCGGGAGGGCTGACGTGATCATATTTAGTTTGTATGTTTGTGAAAATGTAAAAACAAACATGTGACGCCTGCCGGTCGATGGATTTACTCCTCGGGGGATTTTAGATTTTTATTCTTTTGCTTTTTCTAATCAAGTTTGAGGACAAGTCGTCATTTTAGTAACATTGTTACACTTCCTGACAGGAAGCTGAAAATATGAGGATATTAGAGGAAAGGTTTTAAAAATATATTATATATATATAATATATTTATACATACACACACACACACACACACATAGAATATATACACATACACAAGTGTATCTTCTTTTTGTAGTTTATATCCTGTTCATTTACAATTATAATTGTTATTATCATTGTTGTTGTTGCAGTTACTATTATATTATTTTAATATATATATATTATTAGTCTGTTTGTTTATTGGTTTGTTTGTTGTTATAGTCGTGTCTGCCGATAA
Source organism: Reinhardtius hippoglossoides (assembly GCA_006182925.3). Lineage (NCBI taxonomy): Eukaryota > Metazoa > Chordata > Actinopteri > Pleuronectiformes > Pleuronectidae > Reinhardtius > Reinhardtius hippoglossoides. Next base: position 27,691,164 of record CM031683.1, read on the forward strand.
AGCTTCATTGACTTGAACATAAAACTAGTTTTCTATCACATTCACATTTATCACATTTTACTTTACATTCACCTCACGACCACACAAGAAAGTTCTGGTTCATCGGGCAGAAATAAACACAGAAATACCCACAGGAATAAACACAGGCTAAAAGGTAACGTCAGTGTCCATAGAATCCAACCAGCAGCCCTCGCTAACTTTAGCATCTGTGCACCGCCTGCAAGCAGCAGATCTGTTTCTCTGCTTCTATTGTTCTAACATCACGGAGGCTCAGATCAGACCCTGAACACATCACGGAGGCTCAGATCAGACCCTGAACACATCACGGAGGCTCAGACCCTGAACACATCACGGAGGCTCAGATCAGACCCTGAACACATCACGGAGGCTCAGATCAGACCCTGAACACATCACTGAGGCTCAGATCAGACCCTGAACACATCACGGAGGCTCAGATCAGACCCTGAACACATCACGGAGGCTCAGACCCTGAACACATCACGGAGGCTCAGATCAGACCCTGAACACATCACGGAGGCTCAGATCAGACCCTGAACACATCACTGAGGCTCAGATCAGACCCTGAACACATCACGGAGGCTCAGATCAGACCCTGAACACATCACTGAGGCTCAGATCAGACCCTGAACACATCACGGAGGCTCAGATCAGACCCTGAACACATCACGGAGGCTCAGATCAGACCCTGAACACATCACGGAGGCTCAGACCCTGAACACATCACGGAGGCTCAGACCCTGAACACATCACTGAGGCTCAGATCAGACCCTGAACACATCACAGAGGCTCAGATCAGACCCTGAACACATCACGGAGGCTCAGACCCTGAACACATCACGGAGGCTCAGATCAGACCCTGAACACATCACGGAGGCTCAGACCCTGAACACATCACGGAGGCTCAGACCCTGAACACATCACTGAGGCTCAGATCAGACCCTGAACACATCACGAGGCTCAGATCAGACCCTGAACACATCACGGAGGCTCAGACCCTGAACACATCACGGAGGCTCAGATCAGACCCTGAACACATCACGGAGGCTCAGACCCTGAACACATCACTGAGGCTCAGATCAGACCCTGAACACATCACAGAGGCTCAGATCAGACCCTGAACACATCACGGAGGCTCAGATCAGACCCTGAACACATCACGGAGGCTCAGACCCTGAACACATCACGGAGGCTCAGATCAGACCCTGAACACATCACGGAGGCTCAGACCCTGAACACATCACTGAGGCTCAGATCAGACCCTGAACACATCACGGAGGCTCAGACCCTGAACACATCACGGAGGCTCAGATCAGACCCTGAACACATCACGGAGGCTCAGACCCTGAACACATCACGGAGGCTCAGATCAGACCCTGAACACATCACGGAGGCTCAGACCCTGAACACATCACTCTGATGAACTGGGTCTAAAGCGTCTCAGTTTCCACGGAAACAACAGATGTTTTCACTCCCTTCCTGCTGGACAGATGTTCTGCTGGACAGATGTTCTGCAGCATCATCACTTCACATCTCCAGCTGTGACATGAAGTGTGAATAAAGTTTTATTGAAAGAGTTCTGTGTTTAGCTCCCTCTCTCTCTCTGTGTCCTTGAACGCCCTCTCACAGAACCTCATTCAGAAAATTCACAGTTTTTAAAGTTTTGAACTGGATTTTTTTTCTTTGTTTTAGTTTCATGAATCTCACGTTTAATAAAAACCTCAGAATCTCTTTTCAGTTTCGTATTCGTACAATAATAATTATCGTTATTATCATTATCTGATACCTGGAGAGCTTTCTAGAAACATTTTAGTTCATTTTTATTTGTTCTTGAAACGCGTTGAAAAGAATAAACTGATTAAATTTGAGATGTTTTTGTACTGAAGCTGACAGAGTGAGTGAGGCTAACAGTTTCCCCCTGCTTTCAGTGTTTGTGCTAAGCTAAGTTAGCCTCATCCTGGACATTGATTCTTTAGTTCGTCTCCTGATGTGACCTGATCCTCGTTTCATCAGAACAGGTCCAACACTTCCACCTCCTCCTCCTGCTGCTTGACTTCAAAGCTCCCCTGAGTGAGTGTGTGTGTGTGTGTGTGTGTGTGTGTGTGTGTGTGTGTGTGTGTGTGTGTGTGTAGATCCAGTGAAATGTGGGTCAGACATTAAAATGCATGAGCGGGAGCAGAAAGCATGATGAAGTGCTGAGACACGAGGAGCAGAGAATATAAAAATAACTGGAGGCGCGGCTCCGACGGAAGCCCCGCCCTGCTGACTCCGCGCCATTGGTTCAATCCCACCAACAAAATAACAGAATGAATAAACAATAAAGAGCGGCTTGTTTCCAGCTCAGAGGACGACACACACACGTCTACGAGGGGGGGGGGTCCCAGGATAACTCATCGTTGTTATCGCTTCACACGCTAACATCTGCTCGTATGTAAATATACAAACACGCGTGAACATGTGCACATACATGTTCACACAGACGGAGAACATACATCCTAAATCAACTCAAATCAAAATATTCAGACAAAATAAAATAGGTTTTAAAATCGAATTCACAACGAGATGAAGTTTGAATTAAAGGTCGACCGATAAAAACTTTATGCAGCTATATCGACGTCATATATTTGTCGATATGAAATTTTGATTATAATAATTCACAATGAAGAAAATATTTGTGTGATGTAGATTTTTATTTTTATTTCTCTATATAACAACGTCTGAGGGATCAACTTTTTATCATTTATCATGATGACTATGTCTGAAACATTGATCAGGACCAATATCAGATTACTGATCAGATTACTGATCAGATTATTGGTTTCAGGGTCATGTGGTTGTATTTCTCTGCCGTGTCTGAAACCGTTGGTTCGTCTGAGTCGCCGCCGGCGTCACGGGCTCTGACCCCAGAGGGAAGAGTCTCAACAAAATGGCGGCTGCAGCAGAAACGTCTCGTGCTCTTTCTGTTCCTGAGCCAGCTGACGTCTCCAGCTGACGCCTCCAGCTGACGTCTCCAGCTGACGTCCAGCTGACGTCCAGCTGACGTCTCCAGCTGATGTCCAGCTGACATCCAGCTGACGTCCAGCGTGGACACACACGTGCACGACACCAACATTAAACCTGCTCTCAGAGGGCGGAGCCTCCTTCAGGTGCTTCAGCTCTAAAGTCTGAAAAGTCTCAGGAGGATTAAACTGTGACTTAAAGTAATCTGATTACTAACAAGCGGCTCAGCAACACACTCATACTTAACAGGAGTCAAACCAACAACCCAGAATCTGACCTGCTGAAGCAGAACCTGGGTCCACAGTACACACACACAGACATAAACACACACAGAACAAAACACACACACAACAGAACACACATAGACACAGACACGCACACGCACACGCACACGCACACACAAATGTTTCACTACCTCATGATTTAGTGAGAAAGTCTGAGAACACAGGCTGAGGAACCTATGAGAACTGTTCTTCATTCATTCTCACACAAACACTGAGTTCACTGAGGTCAAAGGTCAGTCTGGACTCGTCAGCTGAGCCCGAGGTGATGTCATCGAACACCTCGTACTGTCCACAACCAAAACGTCCAGAGACACTGACTCAGATATTTGTTCTCACTTGCTGAGTTAGATGGTAGAAGAACTTCTGTTGCTTCTCTGTCTCTTCACGCACATGTTGAAAACTACACACACACACACTC
>CM031683.1:27699883-27774883 GCA_006182925.3 Reinhardtius hippoglossoides
ATCAGACCAGCGAATATCGGTAGACCTGGAAATCTGGCGTCAGGAAGAGGCGGCTGTGCGAAGGCTGTCACTCAAGCCAGACAGGAGCAGTGGATGAAATGGGAGAGCATAGAGAAAGGACCTGTGGGGAATGGAAGCTAGCACGATTAGCTTCCTGGTTAGAGCCAGACACCTACAGCAGTGAACGAAGATCCGTCCTGCCCACTATGCAGTTCAGAGGACCTTCTGTCCGTGAGGGGGACAGAGAGGTTCTCCTCCACTGACCCAGGAGTGGTCAGTTGGACCAAGCCCCAGACTGGGAGACGTTGGTGGACGTGGGCCAGCGACTCCCAGTCCCATCACATATTGTCACTACTACCCTGAGACCTGATGCTCTGGTCCAACACCCTGCTCCTCGTCTACTTGGTAGAACTGACAGAACCCTGTGAGGATAATGCTGATGAATAAGAGGAAAAGGCTGCGATGGGACATAGTTGGACCTGTGGAGGTCGGCTGCAGGAGTTTCATTCCAACATCCACCATCAGGCTGCTCAAAGATCTGGGCTCCATGGACAGGTCCTGCTCCAGACCATGACAGAAACATCACACACTGCAGAACGCTGCAGCCAACGGCTCTGGATCAGGAGGACAGATCCCAACTGGGCCCCAGGATGCTAGAGACATGCACCCAGATCAACCTGTGGGGGGGCGGCCTCAGAAGAGGGTGTCTGGTGATTACAAGCAGGAAACAACAGACGCTAAATTCTGTCCCTAACATCTGCTGGTGGTCACTAACATCTGATAACATCTGCTGGTGGTCACTAACATCTGATAACATCTGCTGGTGGTCACTAACATCTGATAACATCTGCTGGTGGTCACTAACATCTGATAACATCTGCTGGTGGTCACTAGCATCTGATAACATCTGCTGGTGGTCACTAACATCTGCTGGTGGTCACTAACATCTGCTGGTGGTCACTAACATCTGATAACATCTGCTGGTGGTCACTAGCATCTGATAACATCTGCTGATGGTCACTAACATCTGATAACATCTGCTGATGGTCACTAACATCTGATAACATCTGCTGGTGGTCACTAGCATCTGATAACATCTGCTGATGGTCACTAACATCTGATAACATCTGCTGGTGGTCACTAGCATCTGATAACATCTGCTGATGGTCACTAACATCTGATAACATCTGCTGGTGATCACTAGCATCTGATAACATCTGCTGGTGGTCACTAACATCTGATAACATCTGCTGGTGGTCACTAGCATCTGATAACATCTGCTGGTGGTCACTAACATCTGATAACATCTGCTGGTGGTCACTAACATCTGATAACATCTGCTGGTGGTCACTAACATCTGATAACATCTGCTGGTGGTCACTAACATCTGCTGGTGGTCACTAACATCTGATAACATCTGCTGGTGATCACTAGCATCTGATAACATCTGCTGGTGGTCACTAACATCTGATAACATCTGCTGGTGGTCACTAACATCTGATAACATCTGCTGGTGGTCACTAACATCTGCTGGTGGTCACTAACATCTGATAACATCTGCTGGTGGTCACTAACATCTGATAACATCTGCTGGTGGTCACTAGCATCTGCTGGTGGTCACTAACATCTGATAACATCTGCTGGTGGTCACTAGCATCTGATAACATCTGCTGGTGGTCACTAACATCTGATAACATCTGCTGGTGGTCACTAACATCTGATAACATCTGCTGGTGGTCACTAGCATCTGATAACATCTGCTGGTGGTCACTAGCATCTGCTGGTGGTCACTAACATCTGATAACATCTGCTGGTGGTCACTAGCATCTGATAACATCTGCTGGTGGTCACTAACATCTGATAACATCTGCTGGTGGTCACTAACATCTGATAACATCTGCTGGTGGTTGGTAACTTAAATTGTGCAGAAGACCTTCAAACATAAAAGAGACATTCTCCATCTTGTCCTATATTCTAAAGTAATATGTGAGACATGGTGGAAACAGCTGTTCCAGCTGTTGGTGCTGGTCTTCATGGTTCTGATAATCTGCGGACTCTCCTCCTCTCAGTGATTCAGCACTCATTAATATTTCACAGTGACAGCTTTGAGGGGGGAGGGGGGGGGGGGAGGGGGAGGATACAGATGAATCTTTAATTGTTGCTTTTAAAACAGACGCAGAGATTAATGCAACGACTCCATGAAACTTTCAGAGGATCCATGAATAAATACAGAGCCTGCCGGGCGTTCGACATCTACTGGCCATGTTCTGTGAGAGAGAGAGAGATGGTGTCAGTGGGTGTTTGGCAACAGGAGAACCACATCTGGAGCAGGTAACATCGGTACGTTCTAATGGACCTGAGGAAACATCTGGAGCAGGTAACATCGGTACGTTCTAATGGACCTGAGGAAACATCTGGAGCAGGTAACATCGGTACGTTCTAATGAACCTGAGGAAACATCTGGAGCAGGTAACATCGGTACGTTCTAATGAACCTGAGGAAACATCTGGAGCAGGTAACATCGGTACCTTCTAATGGACCTGAGGAAACATCTGGAGCAGGTAACATCGGTACCTTCTAATGGACCTGAGGAAACATCTGGAGCAGGTAACATCGGTACCTTCTAATGGACCTGAGGAAACATCTGGAGCAGGTAACATCGGTACGTTCTAATGGACCTGAGGAAACATCTGGAGCAGGTAACATCGGTACCTTCTAATGGACCTGAGGAAACATCTGGAGCAGGTAACATCGGTACGTTCTAATGAACCTGAGGAAACATCTGGAGCAGGTAACATCGGTACGTTCTAATGAACCTGAGGAAACATCTGGAGCAGGTAACATCGGTACCTTCTAATGGACCTGAGGAAACATCTGGAGCAGGTAACATCGGTACCTTCTAATGGACCTGAGGAAACATCTGGAGCAGGTAACATCGGTACGTTCTAATGGACCTGAGGAAACATCTGGAGCAGGTAACATCGGTACGTTCTAATGAACCTGAGGAAACATCTGGAGCAGGTAACTGGTTCGTTCCAATGATACAGAGGAAACATCTGGAGCAGGTAACATCTGGAGCAGGTAACATCGGTACGTTCTAATGGACCTGAGGAAACATCTGGAGCAGGTAACATCGGTACGTTCTAATGGACCTGAGGAAACATCTGGAGCAGGTAACATCGGTACGTTCTAATGGACCTGAGGAAACATCTGGAGCAGGTAACATCGGTACGTTCTAATGAACCTGAGGAAACATCTGGAGCAGGTAACATCGGTACGTTCTAATGGACCTGAGGAAACATCTGGAGCAGGTAACATCGGTACGTTCTAATGGACCTGAGGAAACATCTGGAGCAGGTAACATCGGTACGTTCTAATGGACCTGAGGAAACATCTGGAGCAGGTAACATCGGTACGTTCTAATGAACCTGAGGAAACATCTGGAGCAGGTAACATCGGTACGTTCTAATGAACCTGAGGAAACATCTGGAAAAGGTAACATCTGGAGCAGGTAACATCGGTACTTCTAATGGACCTGAGGAAACATCTGGAGCAGGTAACCGGTTCGTTCCAATGATACAGAGGAAACATCTGGAACAAGTAACATCTGGAGCAGGTAACCGGTTCGTTCCAATGATACAGAGGAAACATCTGGAAAAGGTAACATCTGGAGCAGGTAACATCTGGAGCAGGTAACCGGTTCGTTCCAATGATACAGAGGAAACATCTGGAAAAGGTAACATTGGTACGTTCTAATAAACCTGAGGAAACATCTGGAGCAGGTAACATCGGTACGTTCTAATGAACCTGAGGAAACATCTGGAGCAGGTAACATTAGTCCATTCTAATGAACCTGAGGAAACATCTGGAGCAGGTAACATCGGTACGTTCTAATGAACCTGAGGAAACATCTGGAGCAGGTAACATCGGTCCATTCTAATGAACCTGAGGAAACATCTGGAGCAGGTAACATCGGTACGTTCTAATGAACCTGAGGAAACATCTGGAGCAGGTAACATCGGTACCTTCTAATGGACCTGAGGAAACATCTGGAGCAGGTAACATCGGTACGTTCTAATGGACCTGAGGAAACATCTGGAGCAGGTAACATCGGTACCTTCTAATGGACCTGAGGAAACATCTGGAGCAGGTAACATTGGTACCTTCTAATGAACCTGAGGAAACATCTGGAGCAGGTAACATCGGTACGTTCTAATGAACCTGAGGAAACATCTGGAGCAGGTAACATCGGTACCTTCTAATGAACCTGAGGAAACATCTGGAGCAGGTAACATCGGTACGTTCTAATGAACCTGAGGAAACATCTGGAGCAGGTAACATCGGTACGTTCTAATGGACCTGAGGAAACATCTGGAGCAGGTAACATCAGTCCTTTGGTTTGACAGAACCATCATTGAACAGCCTCCTATTGGTTCAGAACCCAGTGATATTTAAAGAAACCTGAAGACTTCATACACGGCCACTGTAGAACCTGACTCCACTTCATATTGAATTGGAAAATGTTCTGTGATGTATGTGGTTCCACGGAGAACCTCATACATCACAGGAACCTTCTGTGTTTGTCCTTGTTGAAGGAGAAGAAGCGTCTCCGCAGGAGTCGACCTCCAGACAGACACACAACTCAAGTGACTGTCTGCTGATTGGTCAGCCTACCATTGACCTGCTGTGTGTGTGGTCGATGATCAGTGAAAGGGTTAATTATCACCCAAACGAGTGATTCTTATGAAAGTGGATTATTCACGTCTGATCTCAGCTGCAGGACAGAGCGGGGGGGGGGGGGGGGGTCGTGATGGTCGAGCATCAAGCCGCCGGTGTCGGCAGCGGTGATGGAGTCCAGTGACCTGAGTGAGGCAGAAGCACTGAAGCTGTGACGGACCTGTCAGTCTGAGTCTCTTCTTCTGCTCAACATGTCAAACACGCGTGACTGCTGATCAAACCTGTGGGTGGCAGCGGGATCAGCTGTTTGACAGCCATGTTGTGTTTGTTTGCAGCGGTCACTCTGCGGGGGGGCGGTCAGTGTTTGGGAGAATTAGCATTTAAAGTAGGTGCTCAGTCGGAGTTAGCACAGCTGAGTGAGCCGTGTCGTTTCCTGCTGAAGTCAGAAGAAATGAAAACGAGCTCAAATGTCGTTATAATTTTACACGTGAACAGAATTAAACATGTTTAAAACTTTGTTTAAACATTAAATATGAATCATCACTGAATTTACTTTCCTCACATCGTCCATTGAAGCGAGTTTGGGCTTTTAGTCACAAGAAGTCAGATCAATTATTAAGTTGAACATAAAACTCAACCCGTAGCCAGATGCTTATAATTCAGTTTTTGTCACTAACAAGCCAGGGATGGTTTCTGGAGACAACACCTTGAGGTCATCGAGCTGTGAGATGTTCATAGAAGCTGGAGAGCGGAGCAGCAGGTCCACTGGTCCTGAGCGGCTGGAGCAGGTTCAGCTGAGGTCACTCCTCTGGGTTCCTGGACAGCAGAGTTAACTCAGGTAGGTGCTCGGAGCCGACATGCGAGGCCATCATCGTCTTACAGGTCCGGTGGACTCGCTCGGTGAGATTGGTCAGAGGATGGTAGGCAGAAGTGAGTTTGTGTGATACGTTCCCTGACTTGCAGGTAGCCTGGAAGACGGAGAAGACCCATTGTGGAAAACTATCCTCGGTAAGGATGCGAGACATGGACTCAGCTGTAGCTCCACCCACCACAACAAACAAGTGCTCGGGAAGGGGACCTTTGGATCCGGACTTCAGATTCTGAACTCGAAGGACACTTCGGCATGGGCTGGGATTCAAGCTGTCGACCCTCTGGTTGGAGGCCAACCGCTCTACCACAGCCATCTCAGCACCAGGTGTGATCAGATCGGTGGACGGCTCTCAGTTCAGGTGTGAACAGACAGACACACAGATTTAGATCCGATCACACCTGGAGGTGAAATCACAAAAAACACATGTCAATACCAGATGGGAACCAGAGTCCTTGTTCTGCCTTTTGTATTTTGTGTGTGTGCGTGTGTGTGAGTGTGTGCGTGTGTGGGTGTGTGCGTGTGTGAGTGCGTGTGCATGTGTTTTGGGGGATTATCTTAAACCTCAGATCTGAGGCAAAGCTGCCGTACCAAAGCTTTTCTTTCCCACAATCCCTCTTTGTTGGGCGGCGTGACAGCGGTGCAGCATGGGGATCTGTGTGTGTCTGTGTGTGTGTGTGTGTGTGTCTGTGTGTGTGTGTCTGTGTGTGTGTGTGTCTGTGTGTGTGTGTGTGTGTGTGTGTGTATCAGAAGACAGTATGAACTTCCTCAGTCTGTTAATCTTCAGATCTTCTCTTGGCGTTTCCACAGGACTGCATGTTAACGCTTCAATAGTCTTTGATCGTCCTCTCAGATAAAGTCTCAGACTCTCGGCAGCTTCAACATCACATTCAATTTAAGTTTGAAAATATAAACTCATGATTTTATGAAAGACCCACGAGAACCTCCACCTTAAGCTCAGAGTCCCATGTGAGGATCCTCTCCCAGGACACAAGTCCAACAGCTGCTGATGGAACTGAACACAACAACACATCAACACAACAACACAACAGGATTCACTACATGAGAAGAACCTGTTTGTAACATCATGTTTAAAGTGTTTCTACAGAATGTCTGATGGAGATGAAGGAGCAGATGAACTGAGGACTTCCTGATGGAGAAGATGTGAGGAGACATGTTGTGTACAGACATTTTAAACCAATCAGTGGACAATGGCTCCACCTAGTGGACACACCTGTGAATATCTGATCTAATGTTTTTTACCGTCTGTTTATTCGACAACTTGAACAGTTTGTGTGTGTGTGTGTGTGTGTGTGTGTGTGTGTGTGTGTGTGTGTGTGTGTGTGTGTGGTGTGTGTGTGTGTTTGTGTGTGTGTGTGATTTTACAACAGGAGTTGGACACTTCTCTGAACGTAGACATTTAACAGGCTCATTAATAAATTTAGAATTAAATTTTAATTGAAATTGCAGAGTAAACCGAATATTGTCAATATAATGAGGCGTCATTTATATATTTATATTACTTAAATCCATTAGTAAAAAACTTTCAACAACATCAGACTAATTTCACGTGACTCGAACGACACGTCACAAATTCTGTTCGTATCAGAACAGGAGAAAACTGAACCTAATGGGATGGATCCAACAGCTCCAGCATTACACTATCGCCCCCTGGTGTCTGGCTACAGTATAGATCATAAACCCTGCCTCCATGTTAGCAAATGGGACATGAACCAAACAAAAATCTAAATGTTTGTAAAGATGTTTCAGTCGTTCTCTGATCAGTTTGAATCAGTTACTTGATATGAAACAGACGTCATGATTGACAGCTGAGTGGCGGCGTGTGATTGGACAGGACCCCGACACCAGACGTGTAATTGGTGAAATGTTTCGTCACGAAACCTAAAAACTGATAAAAGATAAAACACACGTCAACAAACTCAGAATCTGAGACAAAGAAACTTTTAGATAAAAAGTGATTTAATCAGTTTTTTCTTTGATGTTTCATCAGATATAAAACCAACTGTCACGTGTGCTACAGAACACGTATGTACAGTTCAACAGCGCCGCCCACATCCCTCACCTGACAGCTGGTGATGTGTTCAAGTCACCTGGGAGAAACCAGAATTTAACTTTCAGTAAGTGAAGGATTCAGGTTAAATGTTCACAGTAATGAACAACATGGGGCTGACGTCACCGTCGGGAACGACCACGTGTGACAGGTCACTTGACGGGGGAACGTGTGGAATGAAAACTCTTGTTGATCCTGAGGTGACTAACTCGGACTCAGTTACCATGGTAACTGACTGAAGTGAACCCTAAATGTGTTTGCGTCTCGTTTTTCACGTCAGTCGATGATTTAAGACTAAAACAGTTATTTCAGAATCTGCGGTATTAGAACCAGTACTGTTTTCTGATTGGTCAGTTTACAGGCGTCTCCGGTCTCAGAGTCAATGCCTGAAGTGCAATGCATTATGGGATACTCTGCAGGAGCCTGAACAGGAAGTCCCGACTTGAAGAGACTGACCTGCGACACAGCATCCGTTAACAAACTGATTTTTTATTCTTTTATTTTACTGTCAAAATAATCTCCCAGGTGCCCTGAATGCACCATGAGGAAACATGTCGTCATGACAACGTCTGAGCAGCTGGAATGTCAACGTAATAAAGTGAAGACACAAACAAACCAGTCACCATCGTCTTCTGTGTCAAACTGTCAGAACCAAGAGGAACCAAGAGGAACCAAGAGGAACCAAGAGGAACCAAGAGGAACCAAGGTCCGTGTGCGACTCGGCGGTGAAGGCACTGCACGGAACAACCGCCCATTTCAACCGAGACCAAAGCTGCAGCGTTGGGCTGAATCCAGAGGAAAGAATAAAAACCAGATCCTTAAAACCAGAAACCTGAGGCAGGTGCGTTCGCTTGCATCTAGAAACCCGTTTTTGGTTTCAGCTGAAGTGGATCACAAACCAATAAATAAAACCGTTCACAGCGTAACAGACGAGCTAACATCACAACTCACAACAGAACACGGGAAACATTTGTCCGCACATCGTGAAGGCAGCAGAGCAGAGAAACACAATTCACCCAAACAAACCAATAAAAGCTCAGGAATGATTAAAATATTGCTACAATATCTGATTTGAATAAAACGTGATTGCATACATGGAAATCAAGAAATCCAAAAGGAACAGAAAATAGACCCTAGGACTAAAAACCCAACAACGGCTATGAGTCAGTTCACGTGTGTGATGCTACAACAACCCGCAGTACAAAACACTAACACAAAGACCAACAATAAAATACACCTACATATGAATATATCTGTAATACAGCTCATCAACAGTAAACCTTTATCAACTGTAAACTGCCAATTTACAGAGGCATGATGGGAGATCTTTCTCCAGATCCTTCTGACTCCAGGATTAAGGCACAGTGTCGTCTGAAGGCCGAACCAGGTCCCTGGTCTCAGATCTGAGGGTAAATTCATTCACCAGAACTGGTTTGTTGAAGACACGAGTGTTGGTCAGAGGGGAGAGGACGAGAGCCTCGGGAACAACTCAGCTGGAAGAAAGAAGTCTGAGCCAAGTCAAGATTTAAAGGATTCAAGTCCCAATTCTGGAGAAATAAATTAAAATACTGACTTTAATACCAGACTCTGAGATTAAGTCAAAAGGCAAGAGAGGCTAAAATAACTGGTTTACAAAACAAAGACACAATGTGAATTCTGTTTCATCCTTAAAATCCTGACGATAAACTAACAGACTTCATTCCCTGAATTCAGAGTGTTCCAGAAGCCCTGATCCTCTTTAAGGCAAACAACCTACATTAAATAATTTAACATCAGACCAGAGTTCATGGTGGGTTCAGACATGTTGGAATGATCGGAGTGTAGTGGACAACATGGAGAGCGAAGGATCCCGGCTCAGATGGAGGACTTGGAGAAGGAGACTCGAAGGTGGTGGTTCTCTCCAAGGTCGTGGTTGTGGAACTCGATGAGCGACTCGATGGCTTCCTCCACGGAGCCCATCTGGATCAGAGCCATCTTATGGTCCTTCCTGGAGGAGAGACCAAAAGAAGGTTCTCAAGACTTCAAACAACATGGCCTTTCATTTGAGTGACAGGGGAGGTTTCAGGGAAATGCCCCCCCCCCCCGTATATCAACATGCGGTGTAGCAGTGTGAACATTCGTCCTGGGACACATGAAGGACGTCTCGGAACCGCTGCAGGTTCACTAGGAATCAAACCTAGTATTTTTTCTCCTCTCGTTGATTTGTTTGTAACCACGATATCAACACATCGTGATCCACACTTTCATTAAACTGGTAAAGTCCTCCACAGACTGGTGACTCGTCCACTACCATCGGACTACTCTCGACGGCACCAGGACAGGATGAGAACAGCGACTTCAGGGTCAAGTTAAAGATAAGATCATGTTGGAGGATATAAACATGCAATGCAGATACAGAAGGGTTTATGAAAGGGATGAGGGCTTGAGAGTAAAGGCAAAGATTTTGGAGGAAGATCGAAGGTTCAAAGCAAGACAAGGACCTAATGCCAAAGAACAGGAATTCAGGATGAAGGCTTCAGGGCAGTGCTCGTACAGGGACTAGAAGGACTTCAGAACAAGGATGATGCTTCTGGACACCATTTGAATGAAGAGCTGAAGGAAGGGGACTTCAGGGCACAGATACATGGTCGATAAGGGATTCAACCTGAAGGTTTCACCAGAACAGGCATCAGGACTCGATGAAGGAATCAATGCCAAGGAAAGGTATTTAGTGCAGGGACAAAGACCCCAGGGTTTTGAGACCAGGGATAAAAGGTTAAGGGAAGAGGACTTTGGGAAAGAGTCTGAAGGTTTTAGGCTGGGATAAGAACAGGTAGTTCAAGGTAAGAATGAAGCATCTTCAGCACACACAGGTCGAGGGACTTCAACAAAAGGATGAAGGCTTGAATTACTGCAGATTACGGCGAGGGCACAGACATCAGGGGAAGGACAAAGGCTTGAGCAAAAGGACAGAGAGAGAGGCTGAGGGTATAGATAAAGACTTTATGACCTCAGGTCACAGATGAAGAACAGGGCCTTTGGGATACAGGAGAAAGGCAGGACTTTAGACTTACTGGAAGAACTTGAAGCCGTTGACCATCGATCCTGAGCTGGAAAACAGCACCTTGAGGTCATCTTCTACTACAGCAGGGCTAAAGATAAAAACAGATACGAGAGAAGTTGTAGGTCTTAGTTTGGTCTCTGGTGTATTCCTGTGTTTGGACTACCAGCCAGGTGATGGAGCAGTTGAAGGACTTACGGGATGTTGGAGAGGTGCAGGGTGGCAGAAGGTGGGAAGATGTTGGAGTAGTTTTTGGAGCCGGGTTTCTTGAAGCGGTGAAGAGGGGAACTGCTGTACTCTTTGGTCAGGCCCTGGTCCTCGTGTCCTTCACGGGGAAGCTGGACGTTGGTGTGTTTGGACAGCGTGATGCGCAGGGGCTTCCCATGCAGCCGCTGGCCACTCAGGTGACTCATAGCTGCAAACCAGACCAGGGGAGAACACTGGTCAAGTTTCTGAACAGACAAGGACTCCGCTAATAAAACCATTATCATGGAGCAGGAATGTCTATATTGGATGTAAAAGTCAAGTTTCCCTGATTAAATGTTGCTTTCAACGCCGTCAGACATTGCGGAGCAGCAGCAGGAGGTGTTACCTAGCTGAGCCTGTGTGCAGTCGGACATCTGAACCAGAGCGTTCTCCTTCTTGTTGAACAGGATCTTTACTCTCATCACGTCGCCATAAACACCTTCAGACAGTCATGAATAAAAACACAGGTTAAACACTTTCTACGCGTCACATGTTACACATGTTAAACCTGTGACAATGGTCTGTCTACATCCTGCCGAAACACTGACCCTTGTTCTAATGATCAGATCAAATAAATGAGGACTTCCTGTGTATTAATGTCTTAATAATGAAATCTGTGGAGGAGCTGGTGTCAAAAACCTGGGAATGTAATTTTGACCGGAATTCCTCATCATACAAGGGAGACATTGTATGGGAACTCCGGGTGAGTGGCAGATTTCACTGTAGGAGCAATGAACTGTGAGTGGACTAAGAAAAACCAGAGCAGCTGATTCAGCGTGAAACTAAAAGAAACCAGACATGCAAACTGAAGACTCACTGAAATAAGACCAAACACAATAACTGCCTCTCGCCCACGTTCACTGACGTTTCCTGTTTAACTGAGTCCGACGGTGTGATGCGTCTGGTCCAGGAGTCGGACCAGACGCATCACACCGTGAAGCGTCTGGTCCGACTCCTGGACACGTCGGACCAGACGCATCACACCGTGAAGCGTCTGGTCCGACTCCTGGACCCGTCGGACCAGACGCATCACACCGTGAAGCTCGGTGTGATGCGTCTGGTCCGACTCCTGGACCCGTCGGACCAGACGCATCACACCGTGAAGCGTCTGGTCCGACTCCCGGTCCGACTCCCGGACCCGTCGGACCAGACGCATCACACCGTAAAGCTCCGTCAAAGAATTCACATTTTAGTCTTTTCACTGTTAAACTGAGACTTCCTGATTGACAGCTGAGTGACAGCTGAGTGACTAATGATTGGTCAGCGCGTGTTCGGGCGAGTGTCATCACCACAAGATGACATCTTTACACAAAGTGAACACGCTGGTTTAGGATCAGTGTGGGGTCTTTGTGGCCGAGCTGCAGATATTGTGAATAAAGTCAAATCATCGTCAAAAAACTTTTAAAATGAAAACAAACAAAGTTCAAATCAAGCAGGTGATAATCAAAATAAGAAGCTTGTGACAACATACCAAAGAGAATAAAGAGGCAGTGGGGCGTAACTCTCTAGAGACAGAAGGCAGCGTGGGAGGGACAGGGAAAGGTGGGAGGGTCCGAGGTGTTTCCATGGCAACAAATTAAAGAAACAAAACAGAGACAGGTGAGGGGTCAATCAGAAGGTTAATCAACTTGAGGGGGGGGGGGTCAGATGAGGTCAATATGAGAACATGTTCACACGTAAATGGACAGGTGTGTGTGTGTGTGTGTGTGTGTGTGGTGTGTGGGCGGGCTCTGTCCCATGAAGCAGGATTTGTCGTCATCAAGTTAACTTCAGGTTTAATTCAGAGTTCTGTCGTATGAAGCTCGGTCACTTGTTGTCGGGTAGATCCCCTAACTAACTACCAGTTAACTAACTAACTACCACTAACCTAGCTAACTCACGCTGCTCCAGGTTAAGTTGGAGATAAGAGATCAAACCGTATAAAGCTTCAGACACACAATGAGAACCCGTGTAGATGAGAGATTATGATTATGATTCAGATCTGCTCTTGTTCATGAACAGTTTTACTATAAAAACAATCCCAGATGTTTAACCAGCTGTTCTTCCTGCATTTAGCAGCTGGAACTGTTTCCTTTATTCTGGATGTTTGTTCTCCTCTGATTTTTATTAATCAATTAACAATGCAAAAAAAATTATATTGAATTTAATTCAACTTCTATATATTTCGGTTTTCATTTCTTTATATTTCTTTATAAAAGGTTGTTAGTTCAAAATATCAAACCTCAAATACATGGTTTATATTTTATATGTAAATATATATATCAGCTGCTGTATCAGTACCTGAGAAGATGAGATGAGGACCAGAGGACTTCCTCGGGTGCAGTGAGACTCACCTCAGGGTTCAGGTTGCTGACCAACAGGACACAGTGTCCAGGAGACATGGGGGGGAACCCCAGCCTGGTGGCCCCCGGCAGGGACAGAGAGGCCAGGGCTCCGGGCAGAGCGGGGACCGTCAGGCCTGCGTAGGGGGAGGACACTGAGAGAGGGGAGACCAGTAAACACCTGAACCACCAACTGCACAAGAGTCCTGATCCAGTCTGAAGAGACCAGCTCTGAGTCCATTCAGGACCACTCCACTGCAGACCCCAACACGGACCCATCCACGGACCTCAGGAATTCATATGAACCGGTTTCACTCCTTTATCTCAGATTCAATCGAACAGCTCCTTAGTAAAAACTACACTTCCAGAACATTCTTCTACGTCATTTATTTGATTGAAGTCTTCTGATAACTCCTCTTGTCCCTGTATCCATGGAAACAGACAGCTCTCACAGGACTGAAGCTGTGATGTCACAAAGGTGAGACTTACTTGTCGGCTGGATGGTGAAGGCCGGAGGGAAAGTGTGAGTCGCTCCGGCGTAAGGTGCAGCTGAAAAGATGCCTGGAGCTGAGGAAGAGAAGAGAAGAGTCTTTACCGAGTCTGAGCCGAGTCTGTTTTACTAAACGCCACCGAGGGCTCCAACAGGGGCGGTCAGCGCTGCACCTGCACCTGCCCTGCACCAGTGCTGCGTCTCTTACTGAAGGCTGTGGCCATGGCCGGGTGCTCCATCGGGGGATGGCTATCTCCAGCTGGAAGGTCAGGTCTGGTGAAGTCTCGACTCTTCTCATTGTTGTACTTGACGTTGAGGCTGGTGAGTTTAGAGAAGCTGATCCTCAGAGTGCAGCAGCCGTTATAGATGTTCTGTCCGTCCAGAGACTGAAACATAGACACATCAGTTCTCTGCTGCTTCCTGGGCGCACCAGGTGTCACCTTTATCTTCCTGCAGGGGGCGGCACTCACCAGTTTAGCTGCCTGGGCAGACGCTCCCTCAGGATACTGCAGCAGAGCCTGGAACTGACTGTTCTTGGTGAAGACGATGATCCTCAACACGTTGCCGAACTTAGAGAAGATCTAAGAACCAGAGCAGAACTTTAACAAATCCTCCTCCTCTCTGTATAGACCGGTCTTTACTGCAAGCTAAGGTCCTCTCCACCAGTGACGGGCTGGGGACCTTCATTGATCCCCGTACCATCGCAAAGGTTTTATTATACCTTTGATGTATTGTTCAGCTAAATGTTGATCAGTAAAGACTTTGTGTTTGTAAAGTTTTGTATAAATAAAGTTTATTTTTAGTTAATGATGTTTGAAGTTGTGTGGTGTCGTGCTGATGTCACCTGGCAGAGGGCATCCAGTGTGACGGGGTAGACCAGGTTTTCCACCACCACCCTCAGCACCGTGCTGGGCGCCACCACCGCCATGTCCACATGAGACATAGTGAGGGCCCGAAGAGCCGCCTGGGCCCTCTAGGACAAGGGGGGACAAGGGGGGGCGGGGCAGATGGTCACAATGGCTGCAGGACGTATGCTTACAGCTAACAAATGCCAACCCTCTTACCTCCTGGTTGGGTGAGTTGTCCGTCTTCAGCTCCTTGTGGTTGGAGAACTGGACGTAGACCGGGTGGTGTCTGATGATGGGCATCACTGTGGAGTAATAACCCACCATGTTCTGAGCTGCGTCCTCCGAGGACATCTCTAAGAAGGCCTGAGGAGACAGGTCAGAGGTCAGGAATGAGCGCAGTCACCTCTCTGTAAACTCTACCAATCTGAGAGCTGGACCTGATTCTTGGCTTTGAGCATCAGCAGGTTGGAGACGTCTCCGAAGGGCAGACCCAGGCTGATGACCTCGGCCTCAGTGATGTCGTTGGGGAGCTTGCGGATGTGGATGACCCTGGACGGGACGCCAGCCCTCTTATGTCACCTTTAAACTTCTTGCTGTCGTTTCCATTGGCTACAGACAATAGGAAAAAGCAGGTTACAGTCACATGACCTGACTAAGTTTATTTTGATTTATCGATCATTAAAATCGGATAAAAAGAGAAAAGCTACATTTTACAGTTTCAAGCAACTTCCTCTTGTACAATGTTGTTTCTATATGTATTACAGACATCTACAATCAAATTATGACTAGTCATAATCCAAGTTCAAGACATCTTAAACTAGGTAATTAATACGGTGTCTGTCTCAGACAGATTACTACATTAGTTACCAGTTAGTTGGGGGGGGGGGGGGGGGGTTAAAGTCTGCAGAAATGTGATGAATCCACGACTTTAACTTTGTTCATGGAATCAGATAAAAATGATGTTGTATTGTTTTGTTGTACGAGACCTGCAGCATTTACACAAGTCTCTGATTTAGGGGCTGGATAACTCTGTGAGGCGTAACCATAGCAACAGTGATAGGTTTTAAACTGAAATGCGTCGTGGACGCAGCCGGACGCAGCAGTGACCTCACCTGTGGTGCTCATGATATATGGACCAATGGAGACGCTGGGGAACAGGCCGTCAGATCCTCTCTGCAACAGAGACATCAGCGTTCACACACAAATAAAACACAGAGCGCTGGGGGGGGGGATTCTTCATCTGTGAAGCTCAATAAAAACTAATGTAAACAAACTCAGAACTTTACCAGAGAAACAATAATCAATAACAGCGGTGAAATCATTATTGTCATCTGATCGTCTCCTCTTCATTCACCGGAACACCTGTGTTCATCATTTCCTCTGATGGACAGGTTTCATTTCCTCTTACAAAGTTTCTACACATCTGAACCTAGAGGTCAAAGGTCAAATGTGACATCTACAGTCAAATGTTTTTAAAACTCTTTTCAGACATGAAATAGCATCTGGACATGTTGTGTAGTTGGTGTTTGTGAAGCAGCAGGTTGTTTCTGGACATGTTGTGTAGTTGGTGTTTGTGAAGCAGCAGCAGCAGTGTTGACAGTTATGGTGTGAACAGCAGCAGGTTTCTGACGTTGTAGTGGTGTGTGGAGCAGCAGCAGCAGGTTGTTGTCGGGTCCGACTCGTTCACAGCAACAGGAACATGTGGGAACATCCAGGTGAGGGGCGGAGCCTGTAGAGCAGCAGGAGGCGGAGCCTGTAGAGCAGCAGGAGGCCGGACATGACGTATAAACTCTGCTGAGCAAAGATCAGTGTTGTTGTTTACAGCTCGTCCACACCGGCGTCGGCCCTCAGCACCAGAAGATCTGGAACCTCCTCGTGTTTCCAAGTGGACGTCTTCGTCTTCTACGTGTCCGGCTCCTCTTCTTCATCCTGAGATGTTTGTGTTCTTCCAGCTTCACGTCCGTCACGTGTTAGAAACCTCGTCCACACGTCCACTCGCTCTCTGGGAAGCTTCCACACATTTTACCAGGAGGCTGCAGGAAAACATCTAGAAAATGTCCAGAGACTGACTCAGACGTTTGTGTTCTCACACACAGAACCTCCAGAACATGTCCGGTTCACGTCTGTGGTTCAGTTCATGTGTGAAAAAAGCTTAAGTGATGAAACTGAGCAGACGTGAACAGAGCAGCTCAGTTGTCTTTACTGATTCTACTGATGAATAATGAAGCAGAAACCAGAGACGTCTCGTTGTCTCCGTGTCTGACAGCTGGGACCAGCCGCCGGACTCGGGCGGCCGGGCAGCAGATCGACATGATCACGCTGTTGATTCACTGATCGGTTTGTTTGTGATGAATTTCTTCATTTTTCTAATAAAAATGCTGCAGGATCTGAATTTAATCACAGAGTGCCCCCTGCTGGAGCCAGCTGTGTCTGTTTCATCTCACGCTAATAAAAGTTTTAAAAGATAAATGTTCTGAGAAGAATTCTGTGTTTGATCCGACACTGAACTAATCAGTTTCATCTTTTACTGACTTGTTATGAACGAAGTGAGGAACGAGTTCAAGGTGATTTATAAAACTGAGGACAGATCGAATGTTATTAGGGATATTAAGTTGTTTAAAAAATAACATTTAAATTAAAAAATGTCTTCAATAATTTCTGATCATAAATAGTTTTGAGCCATTTTTGAGGTCCAAACTTTTTATCAACTTCAAATGAGGAAATAATTAGTAATAATCAATAATAAATTATCTTCAGCTGATCAGATGAAGTTGAGCTCGGAAAGTGTGAAATTGAATTTGTTCAACACTAGCGCCGGCAGCGGCGTTCTCGAATCACTTCCTGTTTCAACATTAAATACGTCACAATAAAGACGTCAGAACAAAGTCAGCGATTTAAAGATATTTTCCTCCGGCGTTCCCTGATCTCAGATCTGCTCACGTTGTCTGGATCCATTTCTAAATTAAACTGGATCAAAGAAAATAAAACAATTTCTTTCTTCAGTTAAAGAAAGTATTTACCGGGCTGACACTGAAAGGGAAGTAATCCTGTGAATAACATCTGATTATTGAGCAGAGGAAATGACTGATAATCAATAATCAGATGAACTTTGTGTCAGCAGCTGAATCACTGCTGCAGCTTGAACCAATCCGAAAACAAAAACTACACAGAACATGGTTCAAGATGAAACGTCTTGTCCGTCACACTCAGAGTTCACAGCAGAAAACAAACCAGGGAGGAAAAGAGGAGGAAGAGGAAGAGGAAGAGGAAAGGAAGGAGGAGGAGAGGAGGAGGAGGAAGCAGAGGATGAAAGGAAGCAGAGGTGCCTACCTTGGTGCCAACTGTTAAATCGTGGTGGACACCGCTGTGAAGAGAAGACAGCGTGTTAGGAGAGAGGAAACGAAATTAGCAAAACAATGAAGAGGTTAAAAGATGTTTTTTACTGAGGAGATGGAGGAAGAGAAAAGACGATCAGCGACGAACGTAAAGACGACCAGCGACGGAACGTAAAGACGATCGGCGACGGAGCATAAAGACGACCGGCGACGGAACGTAAAGACGACCGGCGACCGAACGTAAAGACGACGCGACCGAACGTAAAGACGACCGGCGACCGAACGTAAAGACGACCGGCGACCGAACGTAAAGACGACCGGCGACCGAACGTAAAGACGACCGGCGACCGAACGTAAAGACGACCGGCGACGGAACGTAAAGACGACCGGCGACCGGAACGTAAAGACGATCGGCTACGAACGTAAAGACGACCGGCGACCGAACGTAAAGACGACCGGCGACCCGAACGTAAAGACGACCGGCGACGGAACGTAAAGACGACCGGCGACGGAACGTAAAGACGACCGGCGACGGAACGTAAAGACGACGGCGACGGAACGTAAAGACGACCGGCGACGGAACGTAAAGACGACCGGCGACGGAACGTAAAGACGACCGGCGACGGAACGTAAAGACGACCGGCGACGGAACGTAAAGACGACCGGCGACGGAACGTAAAGACGACCGGCGACGGAACGTAAAGACGACCGGCGACGGAACGTAAAGACGACCGGCGACGGAACGTAAAGACGACCGGCGACTAGAGAGACGAACGTAAAGACGACCGGCGACGGAACGTAAAGACGACCGGCGACGAACGTAAAGACGACCGGCGACGAACGTCACAAGACGACCGGCGACCGAACGTAAAGACGACCGGCGACCGAACGTAAAGACGACCGGCGACCGAACGTAAAGACGACCGGCGACCGAACGTAAAGACGACCAGCGACCGAACGTAAAGACGACCGGCGACCGAACGTAAAGACGACCAGCGACCGAACGTAAAGACGACCGGCGACAGAACGTAAAGACGACCGGCGACGGAACGTAAAGACGACCGCGACCGAACGTAAAGACGACCGGCGACGGAACGTAAAGACGACCGGCGACCGAACGTAAAGACGACGGCGACCGAACGTAAAGACGGACGGACTAAGACCGAACGTAAAGACGACCGGCGACCGAACGTAAAGACGACCGGCGACGAACGTAAAGACGACCGGCGACCGAACGTAAAGACGACCGGCTACCGAACGTAAAGACGACCGGCGACCGAACGTAAAGACGACCGGCGACCGAACGTAAAGACGACCGGCGACCGAACGTAAAGACGACCGGCGACGGAACGTAAAGACGACCGGCGACGGAACGTAAAGACGACCGGCGACGGAACGTAAAGACGACCGGCGACGGAACGTAAAGACGACCGGCGACGGAACGTAAAGACGACCGGCGACGGAACGTAAAGACGACCGGCGACGGAACGTAAAGACGACCGGCGACGGAACGTAAAGACGACCGGCGACGGAACGTAAAGACGACCGGCGACGGAACGTAAAGACGACCGGCGACGGAACGTAAAGACGACCGGCGACGGAACGTAAAGACGACCGGCGACGGAACGTAAAGACGACCGGCGACGGAACGTAAAGACGACCGGCGACGGAACGTAAAGACGACCGGCGACGGAACGTAAAGACGACCGGCGACGGAACGTAAAGACGACCGGCGACCGGAACGTAAAGACGACCGGCGACGGAACGTAAAGACGACCGGCGACGGAACGTAAAGACGACCGGCGACGGAACGTAAAGACGACCGGCGACGGAACGTAAAGACGACCGGCGACGGAACGTAAAGACGACGGCGACGAACGTAAGACGACCGGCGACCGAACGTAAAGACGACCGGCGACCGAACGTAAAGACGACCGGCGACCGAACGTAAAGACGACCGGCGAAAACCGGACACGTAAAGACGACCGGCTACCGAACGTAAAGACGACCGGCGACGGAACGTAAAGACGACCGGCGACCGAACGTAAAGACGACCGGCTACCGAACGTAAAGACGACCGGCTACCGCACGTAAAGACGACCGGCGACCGAACGTAAAGACGACCGGCGACCGAACGTAAAGACGACCGGCTACCGAACGTAAAGACGACCGGCTACCGAACGTAAAGACGACCGGCGACGGAACGTAAAGACGACCGGCGACGGAACGTAAAGACGACCGGCGACGGAACGTAAAGACGATCGGCGACGGAACGTAAAGACGACCGGCGACCGAACGTAAAGACGATCGGCGACCGAACGTAAAGACGACCGGCTACCGAACGTAAAGACGACCGGCTACCGAACGTAAAGACGACCGGCGACGGAACGTAAAGACGACCGGCGACGGAACGTAAAGACGATCGGCGACCGAACGTAAAGACGACCGGCTACCGAACGTAAAGACGACCGGCGACCGAACGTAAAGACGACCGGCGACCGAACGTAAAGACGATCGGCGACCGAACGTAAAGACGATCGGCGACGGAACGTAAAGACGATCGGCGACGGAACGTAAAGACGACCGGCGACCGAACGTAAAGACGACCAGCTACCGAACGTAAAGACGACCGGCGACCGAACGTAAAGACGATCGGCGACGGAACGTAAAGACGACCGGCTACCGAACGTAAAGACGACCAGCTACCGAACGTAAAGACGACCAGCGACCGAACGTAAAGACGACCAGCTACCGAACGTAAAGACGACCAGCGACCGAACGTAAAGACGACCAGCGACCGAACGTAAAGACGACCAGCGACCGAACGTAAAGACGACCAGCGACCGAACGTAAAGACGATCAGCGACGGAACGTAAAGACGACCGGCTACCGAACGTAAAGACGATCGGCGACCGAACGTAAAGACGACCGGCTACCGAACGTAAAGACGACCGGCTACCGCACGTAAAGACGACCAGCGACCGAACGTAAAGACGATCAGCGACCGAACGTAAAGACGACCAGCTACCGAACGTAAAGACGACCAGCTACCGAACGTAAAGACGACCGGCGACCGAACGTAAAGACGATCGGCGACGGAACGTAAAGACGATCAGCGACGGAACGTAAAGACGACCAGCTACCGAACGTAAAGACGACCAGCGACCGAACGTAAAGACGATCGGCGACGGAACGTAAAGACGATCAGCGACGGAACGTAAAGACGACCAGCTACCGAACGTAAAGACGACCAGCTACCGAACGTAAAGACGACCGGCTACCGAACGTAAAGACGACCGGCTACCGAACGTAAAGACGATCGGCGACGGAACGTAAAGACGATCAGCGACGGAACGTAAAGACGACCAGCTACCGAACGTAAAGACGACCGGCTACCGAACGTAAAGACGACCGGCGACGGAACGTAAAGACGACCGGCGACGGAACGTAAAGACGACCGGCTACCGAACGTAAAGACGACCAGCTACCGAACGTAAAGACGACCGGCGACCGAACGTAAAGACGACCGGCGACCGAACGTAAAGACGATCGGCGACGGAACGTAAAGACATAGCCATTGGCCACTATCTGAGCCGAATTCAGCCAAAAACAATAGTTTGTAAAACATCATATCAGCGCAGATTAATTAGCAAAAACGATGAATCTTTCGACCCCACGATGTTTCCTTCACTGGCGATCGTATTAAAACAGGCCAGTCTGATCATTCTGAACCATTAAGAGTGCAGGTAAGAGTTACATGTGAGAATGTAAATGAGCATTTGAGTCACAGGGATATTTAAAATAAAAACCTGCTGCTCTGGCCAACAATGAAACGACTGAA
Organism: Reinhardtius hippoglossoides; assembly: GCA_006182925.3. NCBI lineage: Eukaryota > Metazoa > Chordata > Actinopteri > Pleuronectiformes > Pleuronectidae > Reinhardtius > Reinhardtius hippoglossoides. Next base: position 27,721,621 of record CM031683.1, read on the forward strand.
CAGACGTTAAACCAGATGGGAAACAAAGCTCCAGGGCACAATGAGTCCAACTGTCTCCTGCTACTGATTTCCATTCTGAACGTCTTCATACATCCAAATGTTCATAACTACAAACAAATCAACTTATCAGTTTTAATTACCGTCAAATCTAGGGTTGGGAACCTAAACTGGTTCCAACTTAGAACTAAATCTAAAGTGCCAGGTACGGGTTAGGGAAAGGTCACATTATTAGTTCTGCTGATTGGTTCCTACAAGATGTATGATTTGTTTTTGCAAAAACAGGCTACATACAATAATAATAAATAAACCAGCGGGGGCCCTGCCCGGGGACCTGGGGTCGCCAGCGGGGGCCCTGCCCGGGGCCCTGGGGCCGCCAGCGGGGGCCCTGCCCGGGGCCCAGCCCGGGGACCTGGGGCCGCCAGCGGGGCCCTGCGGCCGCCAGCGGGGGCCCTGCCCGGGGACCTGGGGTCGCCAGCGGGGCCCTGCCCGGGACCCTGGGGCCGCCAGCGGGGCCCTGCCCGGGGACCTGGGGCCACCAGCGGGGCCCTGCGGCCGCCAGCGGGGGCCCTGCCCGGGGACCTGGGGTCGCCAGCGGGGCCCTGCCCGGGGAGCGGGGCTGAACCATGGAGTGCTTTAAAAGTCATCCGTAAAATCTTGATATGAATTCTAGGTAACTAGTGAGAGACAGGGTTGACATCATCTTGTCTTCAAACAGCTGCGATCTGAACCAGCTGAAGGCGTGAAATTGATTTGTGGCCTGAAAACAATGAATTACATTAATCTAAACGAGATTAAATAAAAGCAGGAACGACCTTCTTGAGATCATAGAGAGATAAGACCCGTTTTCCTGTAAAGACATGCCTGCCTACCAGGATTATATATTATATAGGGTCATTTACAACTGATAGTAGCAAACAAGATTTAACACGTTGTTTTAATCTCTGGGGACAAAGTTTGTTTCTGATTGGTAAATCAAAAGTTGCTAATGCTAACGTTAGCAATGTGCTTAATAGTGTTTTGGTAGTTTTCCTCTTGTTGAGGGTAAAGAACCGGAAGTCAAACTGGGATTGAGACCGGAGCAGCACCAGCAGCTCCATGGGGACTGGACTCCACTGGACATGTTTACAACCTGGAGCCTTCTGGGCCCAGTCTGCACGTCACAGGGACCCAGTGTCCAGTTGGACTGCAGTGAGTCTTCACCCACCACCATAACAAACTCAGACCAGTGGAACCAGTTCAGACTCAGCACGTGAAGCTACAACTAAGTTCTACAGCGAGGGCACATCCGGCTTGTGGGCGTGAGGTCATCAGAAAGCTGCTGTGCGACTCCTCGTTAGTTTATGATCTCTAATAGAAGTGGACTCCACCGGCAGGATCAAAGCGCCGCTGGACGTTAAACACCGGGGGGGGGGGGGGGTCATGCACTTTGGGTTGGCCCGACCTCAGCTAGCACTGCAGCTAGCTCAGCTAGCTCAGCTAGCTCCGCTTCCTGCCCCCCACAGTCACATCTTTACAACCCGCTGCTCTCGAACTCTGACCTGGACTCACTCTCCGCTTCTGCCGGAACGATGACCCGCTGCTGCGTTACCCTGGAAGTCATGAGGAACTCACCCGTCCATTGCACAACACGGAACTAACACGGAACTACCGCGCAGCAGCTTCCAGCCTCGGGCTCCACTGCAGAGCACAAAATGGCGTCCGGCTGGAGCAGCTCCCTGATTGGACGGTGGGTACAAAATATGAGGCGTTCCCGTCAGGAGCTGCATTCTGATTGGCTGCTCACAGAGCGAGCCCAACAATACAGACCTGAGGCCAAAGATCGTCTCAGAAGAAGATCCTCGTCTCCTCAGAGAAACAGGAAACACTTTACTCTCAGAGAAATTAAATGAACTGGGATTATTTCAAAATTTCAAATTCATTGACCTTCAGTTCTGCTTCAAAGTGTTTATTCTATCAAAGCTGTAAATACTCTGATCTCTCTGATGTTCTCTGTTCCTCGGGACATCTGTCCCCTTGTGTCCGTCCTGGAGACGGGTCCTCACGTGTCTCTGAGGTTCTCTGTTCCACGGGACATCTGTCCCCTTGTGTCCGTCCTGGAGACGGGTCCTCACGTGTCTCTGATGTTCTCTGTTCCACGGGACATCTGTCCCCTTGTGTCCGTCCTGGAGACGGGTCCTCACGTGTCCCTGATGTTCTCTGTTCCTCGGGACATCTGTCCCCTTGTGTCCGTCCTGGAGACGGGTCCTCACGTGTCTCTGAGGTTCTCTGTTCCACGGGACATCTGTCCCCTTGTGTCCGTCCTGGAGACGGGTCCTCACGTGTCTCTGAGGTTCTCTGTTCCACGGGACATCTGTCCCCTTGTGTCCGTCCTGGAGACGGGTCCTCAAGTGTCTCTGATGTTCTCTGTTCCACGGGACATCTGTCCCCTTGTGTCCGTCCTGGAGACGGGTCCTCACGTGTCTCTGAGGTTCTCTGTTCCACGGGACATCTGTCCCTTGTGTCCGTCCTGGAGACGGGTCCTCACGTGTCCCTGAGGTTCTCTGTTCCACGGGACATCTGTCCCCTTGTGTCCGTCCTGGAGACGGGTCCTCACGTGTCCCTGAGGTTCTCTGTTCCACGGGACATCTGTCCCCTTGTGTCCGTCCTGGAGACGGGTCCTCACGTGTCTCTGAGGTTCTCTGTTCCACGGGACATCTGTCCCCTTGTGTCCGTCCTGGAGACGGGTCCTCACGTGTCTCTGATGTTCTCTGTTCCTCGGGACATCTGTCCCCTTGTGTCCGTCCTGGAGACGGGTCCTCACGTGTCCCTGAGGTTTCTACCTTCTGTACCTGTTACAGGTTTCAGTAGTTTCACTCTTGAGGGAGAAGAACAGAGGACGTCTCACCTCGTTAGAGACCAGGAGACAAACTGGGATTGGTGGATATGGGATATACTAATAAAACTTGATTGATTGATGTCAAATCAACACAAACGATATTTTAATGTATTAATTGATATGAATGAGGTGATGATCAGCTGTTACAGAAGGACTGATGCTCGTGTTTCTCACACAATCTTTGACCTCACGCTGGAATTAGACATGTTTTTAATTTTTGCTTGAAAAGAAATGTCAAATAATATGAAATGAAGTCAACAGAATGAGTCAAGAATAAATAACAGGCCTCGACAGCCGCAGAGCTCCAAGTCTCCTGAGGGCCCCAGCATGTGTGTGTGTGGTTCTGTGTGTGGTTCTGTGTGTGTATGTGTGTGTGTGTGTGGTTCAGTGTGTGGTTCTGTGTGTGTATGTGTGTGTGTGGTTCAGTGTGTGTGTGGTTCAGTGTGTGGTTCTGTGTGTGTGCGTGCGTGCTGCTCGGTGTCCTGTAACACACTGATAAATAATTCCTGCACATGCTGCTTTTCAGGAAATTACTTTGTGTGTTGAAAGATGACCAGAAGCTCACGTGAATAATTCAACACACACACTTATAGTAAATGTTTACATTTGTCACATTAGACTTTGGCCAGTTTAAAAAGGTCTGTAAAATAAATGGTTTGTCTTTATATGGATCTTTTCTGGTCTTGATGACTCAGTGTTACTATTCATTCATACAGTGCATTTATGTACAGCACGTTCTTCGTCCTATCATTCACACACAGACATCCGGGGCAACATGGGGCTCAGTATCTGGTCCAAGGACAAAGGCTCACGAAACCGGGGAGACAGGGATCGAACCGCCGACCTTCTGGTTAGTGGAGGACCCTGTGACTTGAGCCACAGCGAGGGCAAGTGAGAGCTGGATTAGTTCTGATGTCATGTGATCTGTGACATTACAGACCTGTTGTTCGTTAAGTGCAATAATATCTAACCAGGTGCGTTAACTTTATTTATTCTGAGTGAGTGGATAGATGTTGGCTAACTGCTAAATACTGTCGGTAGCTGTGCTTGCCAGCTATTTATCAACTACCATCAACGATACCTATTTAAAACAACACGACAACAAACAATACAATAACTTTTAACAAAAACAAGCTTTAATAATAATAATAATACGTTAGTATTATTATAGGCTTCCTATGTCACGTGAGATTACAAATGCTCTGCATGCAGAATGAACACGGGGAACATACTGTCCAACTTGGGCTGAGCTACTGATATCGATTATCGATTCTACTCTGATTAACAAGTTCTCGATTTAATATAGATTCAGTTCTTAAAGTAGATCATAGACGTACAGAGTGAGGGTTAGTGTGTGTGTGTGTGTGTGTGTGTGTGGTGTGTGTGTGAGCACTCCGCCTGAGACACGACTCATTCAAATGTTGTTTTTATTCCAATGTAAACAATGGGGTCACACACGGGAAAAGTTTTATTTTATGGAGCCATTGGGGGGGCCAGAGGAGAAACCTGTACCTCTAGATCCGCCCCTGCTGCAGTGAACTACCCTCAGCGGCCTATGGGGGCGCTGTCGAGCTTCATCTGTCTCCATTGACGCAAGAAGAAGAAATCTGCAACGGGACATGCGCGCCATTGGTCAGCGTCACTTCCACGGCGCTTCCTATTGGTCAGCGTCACTTCCACGGCACTTCCTATTGGTCAGCGTCACTGACACAGAGCTTGCTATTGGACGGTGGAGGTGCCGCGCCAGTGAGGAGCAGAAACAGCGCCACGGTTAAACTGCGGATCGATCCAGGTTATAGACGGTGTTTATGTTCCACTTCATCCAGGTTATAGACGATGACGAGTCTCTTTGTGATTTTACTAAACAGCTCCGGGTGATACGGGTGAAGCTAACGAAGCTAACCGACCCGGGCCGGAAGCTACGTGGCTAACTGACGTTGTCCCGAGCTCGGCTGCTCTCGGCCGGACACGGAGGGATGAGCTACCCGCTGAACCTCCACACTCCCCCGGTGTTTGAAGACGTGTTCCCCCCGGAGAACGTGAGAGGAAGGTGGGTCTGGTTTCCTCCGCTGACCGGCCCAGTAAGGGTTCGGGTGCACCCAGAGTCGGTCTGTTCCTTAGTGGTCCGCCGCCATGTTGTGGACAGAACAAGGGATCCGGCTATTTACTGCAGATTCATGTGCAACAGGATCAGATTGGTTTGGTTGCGGGTCTTTGTCTGTCTGGACCGGTCCAGACCGAGAGGATGTTCTGTCTGGACCGGTCCAGACAGACAATCCTCTCGGTCTGGACCGGTCCAGACCGAGAGGATGTTTATCTGTCTGGACCGGTCCAGACCGAGAGGATGTTCATCTGTCTGGACCGGTCCAGACCGAGAGGATGTTCATCTGTCTGGACCGGTCCAGACCGAGAGGATGTTCATCTGTCTGGACCGGTCCAGACCGAGAGGGTGTTCATCTGTCTGTCTGGACCGGTCCAGACCGAGAGGATGTGTCTGTCTGGACCGGTCCAGACCGAGAGGATGTTCATCTGTCTGGACCGGTCCAGACCGAGAGGATGTGTCTGTCTGTCTGGACCGGTCCAGACCGAGAGGATGTTCATCTGTCTGGACCGGTCCAGACCGAGAGGATGTGTCTGTCTGGACCGGTCCAGACCGAGAGGATGTTCATCTGTCTGGACCGGTCCAGACCGAGAGGATGTGTCTGTCTGGACCGGTCCAGACCGAGAGGATCTGTCTGTCTGTCGGACCGGTCCAGACCGAGAGGATGTTCATCTGTCTGGACCGGTCCAGACCGAGAGGATGTGTCTGTCTGGACCGGTCCAGACCGAGAGGATCTGTCTGTCTGGACCGGTCCAGACCGAGAGGATCTGTCTGTCTGGTCCGGTCCAGACCGAGAGGATGTGTCTGTCTGTCTGGACCGGTCCAGACCGAGAGGATGTGTCTGTCTGGAACGGTCCAGACCGAGAGGATGTTCATCTGTCTGGACCGGTCCAGACCGAGAGGATGTGTCTGTCTGTCTGGACCGGTCCAGACCGAGAGGATGTGTCTGTCTGGACCGGTCCAGACCGAGAGGATGTTCATCTGTCTGGACCGGTCCAGACCGAGAGGATCTGTCTGTCTGGTCCGGTCCAGACCGAGAGGATGTGTCTGTCTGTCTGGACCGGTCCAGACCGAGAGGATGTGTCTGTCTGGACCGGTCCAGTCAAACAAGTTCATAACAGTTTATCATAAATTCTGAGCAGAACAACAATAAAAGGAAAATATAATAATAACAAATGATATGTGTCAATAGAAACAGGTTCTCATCCATAAAATGATGATATTAATGTTAAACCTGGAACTGATCGTCTTCACTTGTCTGTGACTCTGTATTCTGAGAGAAACGTTATCTTCAGTTATGACGATGTGTCAGTAATTCTGACTCTGCTGTTCCTTCATATCATAGATCTTTAATTTTCACTGATTAGGGAATCTAACTTTTTGAAAGCTGCAGGAACGGACTCTGAAATGTTCTGGTGAATTCACCGGACTAAAGAGGTGAAACCCGCAGGACGCGGTCATGTGACCCTTTCTTTAAACAGGGACGGGCCATTGAGAGCAAGTTCTCTTTACATCAGTACATTTTAAACAATCAACACAGGGAGAGCAACAAGAATTTATAGAATACACATTCATACTGGTCCGTCAGCTCAAATGGATTTAAATGGATCAAACTGGGATCAGCTGGTCTTCTGTTAGTTGTTCCACGTGTGTGTGGCGTAGAGTTTAAAAGCCAATTTCCCAATCTGTGGACATTTAGATTTTCAAGGACCAGACAGTGTTGTGACCTCGTGCAGTGTGATATTGATCCGTCGTTAAAAAGACAATCGGGACGTTTATAGATGAGTGTTTTGTAAATAAATAAGAAGAGAATCATCGTCATGTGTTTGGTGTGAAGAATACAGTTTGTGGCCGAGGGGTAGAGCAGTTATTCTCTAATCAGAAGGTCGGTGGTTCGATCCCAGTTTCCCCATCTGCATGCTGAGGTGTCCTTGGGCAAGATCCTGAACCCGGAGATGCACCTTTAGGACTGGAGCTATATAAATCTATATCTATTCAGTGATGACCTCGTCTTCAACAGAAACTCCACAAACGCTCTGATGCTGCTGAGTTTCCCCAAATCCCGATCAGCTCTGTGGGACGGCCCCTCAGGAGACATGCTCCGCCTCCAGCTCTGCTCGCAGAGGTAACCATCGGAGCGGCCGGCGCCTCGGACCTCCTCATCCAGGGATCGATTGGTTCGGTGTACTTCGGTTTGAATGTCAGTGTTAGATAAGAGTGTACAAAGTGTGTGTGTGTGTTTTGTGTGTGTCTAGGAAGCCTCGTGTGGTGCTGTTGGAGAAAGCTCTGCGACTGGCTCAGCGTCACGTCCGTCACAGTAACAAGCCCCGCCTCCACTGTTTCTTCCTGGGATCAGTGTGTGTGGACTCAGGTCAGAGGTCACCTGCTTGTCATCCTGAGCTCTGATTGGTCAAACTCACCTGGCTCATATTAACTCCTGTTCTCTGCTGTTTGTGCTCGTGGGGTCCAGATGAGGAGGGGGTCACTGTGACTCTGAACCGCTTTGATCCTGGTCGGGACCAGGCTGGATCCTCGGCCAGGGTCCCTACTGCTCTGCTTCCTGGAGACGTCCTTGTTCCTTGTTTGTTTTCCACTCAGACTGAGACGCCACCTGTCACCGTTATCCAATCAGAGGCCGAGATCCATCACAGCATCAAGGTAACGTCTCTGAGGTCATCAGTCAGCGCCTCCCCTGTCGACCGCCTTAACTCTGCTGACGTGAGCGTCTCCCGATTATCTCACAATGTTCAAGTATGATAATAAAAGTCTGGACCCAATTCTCCGGAGATCCTCCACAGGACGTCACGGCTTTGTTTTTTTGTTTTTACATTTTGACTGGTTTCTCAGAGAATAAATCATTATGAAAACAATCAGACATTTATGAGTGTGTGTGTGTGATTTGAGGATCTAGTGAATTTAATTGTGGTGTCTCATCTGTGTGTCGACAGGCGCTGCAGCAGTTTGTGAGCAGCAGACAGACTCTGGATCTGTCTCAGCTGATAAAGGTCAGAGGTCGTGTGGTCTGCTCTCAGCAGTCTGACGCTATGGCGTTCAGTCTCAGCTGGTCGGCCATCTGTCCGTCTGTCAGCATGGACGTCCAGCCGGTCCGAGCCATTCCCATCATCCCCACTGCTCTGCTGAGGAGTCTGATCGGCGTCGGCCGAACGCTGCAGCACGCCACCAACTGCCATAGAGGGTGAGATCATGTGACCTTCACCGATACGAGTCACACTGCTTCCTCTGGTGGAGCGTGTGTTTACTGACACTGAACCGTGTGTGTGTTCGCAGGTTTCTGACCATGGATCAAACCCGGAAGCTGCTGCTGCTACTGGAGTCTGATCCCAAAGCTGCCAACCTGCCGCTGGTCGGACTGTGAGTCCGATTGGCCGGCTGGCCTTCTCTGTAATTAGTCAACCACCTCCAGCGCGTGTCGGACATGTTGGCCTCCACTCTCGCTTTACCTGGCTTTGTTAGCAGGCTAGCTGCTAGGCGTGATGATGCATGTACGACAAACGTACAGTGGTGCCTAAAGTCTGCACAACTGTTCCTGGTCTCGTCATGATGACCTGGAAACAATAACACAAAGATCAATTAAAGACTGAGCACAACAACATTCCATTTTTCAAACTAATCTGACAGACTGTTGGCAGAGATGTACTGAGAGACGTTCCTTCTTACTGTTTGTGTCTTTGACAGCTGGCTGAGTGGAGTCACACACATCTACAACCCTCAAGTGATGTCCTGGTGTCTGAGGTTCCTGTTCAGCACCGCCCTGCAGGAAAGGTGAGAGACAGAAGACGTCTGTGGAGACAAACGTTGTGTATTAATGATGTTGAGTTGTGATCGAGCGTCTCAACTGTGTTTCAGAGTTTTGTCAGAGAGCGGCTGTTTCCTGCTCGTTCTGTTCGCTGTCACTCACAGAGCTCCACAGTTCTTCCAGTGTCGAGGACCAGGACCTGGACCTGGACCTGGACCTGGACTACAGCTGGACTGTGAGTTCCTCAGCGCCTCCCAGTCTGTCACACTCTACCAGGTAACCACTCATCCGACACTCCGTGGACTTCAGCAGCTTCACCTTATTGATGAATTGGTTCTGATGGAGGCTGATGATGAGCTGTGTGTTCAGCAGGTGGCGGCGCTGGACGGTCAGTCTCTGCAGTGCGAGCTGTCTTCAGACGATCACAGACAGACGGAGACGTCCAGAGCAGCGCAGAGCTCCTTTAACAGGTACCAGGTTTAAAGGGACAATCCCACTTACTGAACATACTGACAAAGAGGAGTTTTCACTGAGCCCCCAATCCCCCCCTCCCCAGTGCCCCCCCGTCAGCTGCCGGTGTCTCCGTCACTGATCAGGACTCTGGAGTCGAAGACGAAGACCTTTCTCCACGACCGTCCCCGAGTCCTCATGCCCCCGCTCAGCAGGTGAGTCATATATATGTATAGACCATCAGTGACTGTATATAAAGATGATCAGTGACTGTATATAAAGAGGATCAGTGACTGTATATAAAGATGATCAGTCACTGTATATAAAGACCATCAGTGACTGTATATGAAGAGGATCACTGACTGTATATAAAGAGGATCAGTGACTGTATATAAAGATGATCAGTGACTGTATATAAAGATGATCAGTGACTGTATATAAAGATGATCAGTGACTGTATATAAAGATGATCAGTGACTGTATATAAAGATGATCAGTGACTGTATATAAAGATATCAGTGACTGTATATAAAGAGGGATCAGTGACTGTATAAAAAGATGATCAGTGACTGTATATAAAGATGATCAGTGACTGTATATAAAGAGGATCAGGACTGGTCCCCAAACACGCACTCAAATTAGGAGTCAGTCTCAGCTGTCAATCATCGCGTCTCAGCTGTTTCATTATCAAATAATGATTCAACCAAGATGACTTGAAAAACAGAGGATGAGAACGAGCTGAAACATCTTTACAAACATTTATTTAACGTCTACTTTGATGTTGTTGGCTTAAACTGTTCAGTACCAGTGTTCACCAGCAGGGGTCGATGTGTCTGTTACAGAGTCGTAGAGTTCAGCCGTCTGTTCCTGAACTCTCTCTGCTGATTGACAGCAGCTTCACCTGGCAGGACCCTGGCTCCGCCCACAGATGTCTTCCTCTTTCGTCGGCTGACAGGAAGTCCGCTCCTCCAACAGGAAGCACCCCCCCCTCCTCCTCCCCAGCTCCCAGACCTCCCCCTCCTCACCTCCATAGCACCCCCAACTCTAACCTGCAGCCGCCCTCCACCTGCTACTCGCCTTACACCTGTAACTCCACCCCCATACTCTCCTCTGCCGCTCCTCCTCCCCCCACTTTCAGAAACCATCCAATGACTCCTCCTGCTCCCCCCTCCTCCACCCGAGGTCTTCTCCCCCCTCCCTCACATGACCCTTTGTCTCCTCCCTCTCTCCTCCTCCCCCCTGCTCCTCCTGGTCCCTGCAGTCATCCTCCTCTTGTCTCCTCCCCCCCTCCCCCCTATGGAAATCAGTGCACTGATCAGGTGGGCGGAGTCGTACCATCAGACACCTACCAGGTCCTCCTCCACCAGGACCGACAGCTGCGCCTCCTGCAGGCTCAGGTAACAAAAACTTTATCTGTCAGTTTCAAACATAACTCGTCACCAACCAGGCTGCTGATTGGTCCCAGGGTGTGTGGTTGTCATGGAAACTGGAGTCCTCACTTTTGTGTAACTGTAGGTTCAGATGCTGCTGGAGGCTCAGATGAAACATGTCAACACGCAGGAGTCCAGGAGCACGGCCAGTGTCGCTGTGGGGACAGGTGTGTGGGGGGTGTGGCTAGAGGCGATGCGGTGAAGTGCCAATACAACTGAAGTCGATTCTTTAGACTTAATAAAACAACAGATAAAAAACATAACATGCATCCATATCTGCTCCTGTGATGACACCAAGTGTCCACAAGCCCGACATTCAACTGGAAACGACGTCATTTACACCAAGTTCAGGCCTAAATGTCTCTGATCGTCCTGGGAACCTGGGAACCTCGGAACCTCGGAACCTCGGAGGCTCCGTCGTTTGGCTGCGTCCGATGGCTTAGGCCCAATCCCATTTCACCCCTTGGCCTTACCCCCCCCCCCCCCTTTGTTTCAGAGGGTTATCTTGTCTGTTGAAGTCACTCGGGGGGGTGGTTGAGATCTTCCCCTACGAATTGGCACAGCCCTTCAAGAAGCCGTTACGTCATCAGTAGTCGATGCAAAAATATGGGATTATTATGCAAAAAAAAGATCGCAATCTTCTTTTCTTTTTTTAAGGTTTAAGGTGAAAAAAGTGACCATAATACATTGAAATGATATTAAACTAAGATATTACATCATTATCGTAAGTTTTAAATCCTTATTAATGGAGAAAATATTACATTTGTGGGTCTCTCTCCCAGCTTGCCGGTGATTTGCACGGCATTCTGGGTACCCCTCCGTCTGTAGTGAGGGTCTGAAAAATCCTCTCCGTTTGGAGGGTATAGAGCCCCCCCCCCCCCTCGGGCCCACTCCTCCACGTGAAACGAAGGGGAGGGGCTAAAAGGCTGAGATGTGATTGGGCCTGAGTCACTTCCATGTTTAGGCTTAGAACAGTTGAATATGAATGTCAGGGCTTGCAGACACGTGGACACCACAGGAGCAGAGATGAGTGCATTTTCATTTATCGGTGAACTATCCCTTTAAACAACGTTATCGCATGTTTTCCTAATATCGTGCAGCCCTAGTGACTGAGTGTGTGATGATGACATCACTTTGTTTTCAGGTGCCAGTCTGTTCTGGGCAAACCCTGTCCAGCCCCTCCCCCATCAGGAGACACAAGCCCCACCCCCCACCTCTCCTTCCTCCCCCAGCCCCTCCTCCTCCTGCAGACACTCTTCGTCACATGACCTGTCCGTCACTGAGACTGTGGGCAGTTCTGAGGCCTGTGACATCACAAATCAGATGTCTCCCTGCTCCCCTACTGGTCAACACAGGTGAGACGCTCACACTAGTGAAGATGGTTGTTGTTTAAACAGGTAATTAAGAAGGTGTGTGTGTGTGTGTTCAGTTGTTTGCAGAGTCCAGCGGGCGTCACTGTGAGCATGCGCAGAGACGAGCAGCAGAGCTTCTACAAAAACCTGATGGTAACAGGACACCTTCTAAATGAGGGGGGGGGGGGGTACTGAACAGACGACCTTACAACCTCTTGTTATGACCTCAGACTCAGCTGACCAGTCGTCTGCAGGAGTCGGACCATGGACAGGAAGTGGAGTCCAGGAGGAGAAGTGAGTCTGCGGTCTCCTCCCCGTCCAGAAGGAGGCAGCAGAGTTCAGACCCCGTAGTCAGCGCCACTCTGCGGCAGCTGCAGCAGCTCGGAGTCGACGTGGACCAAGAAGATCTGACGGAGTCTGACAGGAAGAGAGTGCGAGATGTGGAGAGTGTCAGGTAAAACCAGGGTCCTCATTCATCGAACAGAGCGCCGTACGATTCGTACTAAAAGTCTACGTGCGCACAAAAGCCACAAATGGTGTACGCAAAAAAAGTTTCCGATTTATACAACCGTGCACACGCACACCTGAATGTTCCCTTTATAAATCAGTCCACCTGTGGATCTGCCTCATGCCCCGCCCTCTACACGCCCACATGCAACCATATATGGTCAATTCAAAGCACCTCATGAATATTAAATGATCCTGCTGACCAATGGGTTTCTCTGTTGAATTAGCATCAAGTGATGAGAAGAAGGAGAAACAGCAGTGATGTCATTAAAGAAAAGACACTGAGTGGTAACGTGTGGCTGTTGGAACACGGAGTGGTAACGCGTGGCTGTTGGAACACGGAGTGGTAACGTGTGGCTGTCGGAACACGGAGTGGTAACGTGTGGCTGTTGGAACACGGAGCGGTAACGCGTGGCTGTCGGAACACGGAGTGGTAACGTGTGGCCGTCGGAACACGGAGTGGTAACGTGTGGCCGTCGGAACACGGAGTGGTAACGTGTGGCTGTTGGAACACGGAGTGGTAACGCGTGGCTGTCGGAACACGGAGTGGTAACGTGTGGCCGTCGGAACACGGAGTGGTAACGTGTGGCCGTCGGAACACGGAGTGGTAACGTGTGGCTGTCGGAACACGGAGTGGTAACGCGTGGCTGTCGGAACACGGAGTGGTAACGCGTGGCCGTCGGAACACGGAGTGGTAACGCGTGGCCGTCGGAACACGGAGTGGTAACGCGTGGCCGTCGGAACACGGAGTGGTAACGCGTGGCTGTCGGAACACTGAGTGGTAACGCGTGGCCGTCGGAACACGGAGTGGTAACGCGTGGCTGTCGGAACACGGAGTGGTAACGCGTGGCGTCGAACCGAGTGTAACGCTGGGTGAACACGGAGTGGTAACGCGTGGCCGTCGGAACACGGAGTGGTAACGCGTGGCCGTCGGAACACGGGGGGTAGTGTGGAACCGAGTGGCCGTCTGGAACACGGAGTGGTAACGCGTGGCCGTCGGAACACGGAGTGGTAACGCGTGGCCGTCGGAACACGGAGTGGTAACGCGTGGCCGTCGGAACACGGAGTGGTAACGCGTGGCCGTCGGAACACGGAGTGGGTAACGCGTGGCGTCGGAACACGGAGTGGTAACGCGTGGCTGTGGAACACGGAGTGGTAACGGTGGCGTCGGAACACGGAGTGGTACGGTGGCTGTCGGAACACGGAGTGTCGTGTGTGGACACGAGTGGTAACGGTGGCTGTTGGAACACGGAGTGGTAACGTGTGGCTGTTGGAACACGGAGTGGTAACGGTGGCGTCGGAACACGGAGTGGTAACGTGTGGCTGTTGGAACACGGAGTGGTAACGTGTGGCTGTTGGAACACGGAGTGGTAACGTGGCTGTGAACACGGAGTGGTACGTGTGGCTGTGGAACACGGAGTGGTAACGGTGCTGTTGGAACACGGAGTGGTAACGTGTGGCTGTTGGAACACGGAGTGGTAACGTGTGGCTGTTGGAACACGGAAGTGGTAACGTGTCGGCTGTTGGAACACGGAGTGGTAACGTGTGGCGGTTGGAACACGGAGTGGTAACGTGTGGCGGTTGGAACACGGAGTGGTAACGTGTGGCTGTTGGAACACGGAGTGGTAACGTGTGGCTGTTGGAACACGGAGTGGTAACGTGTGGCTGTTGGAACACGGAGTGGTAACGTGTGGCTGTTGGAACACGGAGTGGTAACGTGTGGCGGTTGGAACACGGAGTGGTAACGTGTGGCGGTTGGAACACGGAGTGGTAACGTGTGTTGCTGGTTGGTGGAACACGGAGTGGTAACGTGTGGCCGTTGGAACACGGAGTGGTAACGCGTGGCTGTTGGAACACGGAGTGGTAACGCGTGGCCGTTGGAACACGGACTGGTAACGTGTGGCTGTTGGAACACGGAGTGGTAACGTGTGGCTGTTGGAACACGGAGTGGTAACGTGTGGCTGTTGGAACACGGAGTGGTAACGTGTGGCTGTTGGAACACGGAGTGGTAACGTGTGGCTGTTGGAACACGGAGTGGTAACGTGTGGCGGTTGGAACACGGAGTGGTAACGTGCGGCGGTTGGAACACGGAGTGGTAACGTGTGGCTGTTGGAACACGGAGTGGTAACGTGTGGCTGTTGGAACACGGAGTGGTAACGTGTGGCGGTTGGAACACGGAGTGGTAACGTGTGGCCGTTGGAACACGGAGTGGTAACGTGTGGCCGTTGGAACACGGAGTGGTAACGCGTGGCCGTTGGAACACGGAGTGGTAACGCGTGGCTGTTGGAACACGGAGTGGTAACGCGTGGCCGTTGGAACACGGAGTGAGAGTGAGGGAACACGTTTTATCACCTGGGCGTATTTTAATCATCCAAAACTACAGGATTATTAAATTCAGAACTGTGATGTCCCCAATATATAGAATTGAACTGAATAATATTTTTAAATGATCTGATATCCTCCTGTGGATAATAACCTGTGTTTGTTGTAGTAATATTATATTGTAAAGTAATATCAATCAAACTTTTTAAGCCTCAATAACAAACTCCAGCTCAACCAGTTTCCCACTGGAGCAGCGGCACTAACGTTATTTCTTGAACTATAATCTAATATAACATTAATACTAAAGTTCCTCACATTAACGCAGTCAAGTGTTGCATCATTACTCGGATAGCGAGCCAAACAACTTTACGTTAGATATCTAACGTGGTGGAGCTTATTCTCCAAACACACACATTCGCCTTCAGTTTAGAAGTTTTATCACAATAAACAATCATACGCTCCCGTTAGCATCTTCTTTACTGCTGGGATCTAGCCTGGAGGCTAGCTGAGCTAAGCTAACAAGCCAGGTACAGAGACACCGATACCTGCTCATCACTACTAACACATAAATATAACACTATATTTGACTTACCACAGAAACTGGAGCGCAGACGTCTTTGTCTTCTCCGTCAGGAGATCTAACCCTAACCCTATTCATCTGATATGTGCCTGAAAACTTCTCCACAGACTCGTGTTCAGTGACGGGGATTAGCCTGTTAGCTCAGGTGAAACCAAGCTAACAGGCTAACAGTCGGAGTGAAGAGCTAATGGTGACTTCACCTGTCCATCAAGTGATAATTATGCATAGTTTCAAACCTCTATATTATCTAAACGAGCAAGTTTAGTATAATTCCCCCCCCCCGTACAGTTGTCAGGAAGAAAGAACTTAGTGATTGAGAGTGAAACCGGTTTAATTCTGCTCTAAAGTTGGGATCTTTAACTTGGGAGTCTATGGGAATTGACTCGTCCTTGGAGCCAGCCTCCAGTGGGCACTCGGTGAACTGCAGTTTGTTGCAGCTCTGCATCGGCTTCACCTCTGAGCTGCGGTTGTTGCTGCTTGAGCAGAAGCTCTTTAATGTTCCGTCATCATTTGACTGTGACGTCGCTCTGAAGCTGTTGATTCAGTTTCCACATCGTCGGTATTCTGCTGAGTCAGCCTTCAGTTCAGCCCTGACGTCCAGGAGTCATCTCGGCTGTGTCTGTACCGATCAAATCCAAACACGGCCGACACGTCGTCCAGGAGTTTATTTCCCACATGACAAGTGAAAGATGATTCAGCAGAAAATGCAACATGGAGAATCAATTACAAGAGTTACTGACCCTGTTGTCTTTGCTCACAGCTGATTACAACTGTTTACATGAAGGAGACGAGATGTTGTTCAGTCTGTTTACACGTGCATGTCCAGTGCACGTGGGTGGTCATGTGATGTGTGTTTTCAGGCACGTTTAAACTGTGTGTGTGTGTGTGTGTGTGTGTGTGTGTGTGTGTGTGTGTGTGTGTGTGTGTGTGTGTGTGTGTGTGTGTGTGTGTGTGTGTGTGTGTGTGTGTGTGTGTGTGTGTGTGTGTGTGTGTGTGTGTGTGTGTGTGTGTGTGTGTGTTCTCGCAGCACTCTGGCGAGCATCAACCCAGCAGCTGTCGTGTCCAGACTGGGCGTGTCTGATCTGAGCGTCGGCTCTCTGTGTCCAGGCGGCAGCGTGGATCTGAGTCTGGAGGCCAACGCCATCGCTCTGCGTTACCTGAGCGACTCTCAGCTCAGCAGGTTGTCTCTGGAGGCCACGCCCCTCGTCTCGTCCCCACCTCCTCCTCTGACTACCTGCTGTCGCCTAGCAACATGTCTCTGGGCACCAGGCAGTACATGAGGAAGTACGGCCTGATCGAGGAGGAGGACAGCGAGGAAGAAGAAGAGCAAGAGGAGGTCAAAGATCAGGAGGCGTCGACTCGACAGCCACTGACCGAAGCTCCGAACGTGAAGCCCCTCCCCCAGAGTCAGTTGATCAGAGACCTGCTGCCGAAAATGCAGTTGTTGGCCCGAAAAGCCACGCCCCTCAGCGCCGACAAGGAGAACTGCTCCAGCAAGCGTCCATCTTTAATGAGGACGAGCAAGCACCAGACGGAGGGATCAGTGGGAAATATTCTGGACCTGAGTCGTCTGAGACAGCTGCCCAAACTCTTCTGACGCTTCAAAGAGTCTGGCTTCTAACTGGGTCAAACTGGTTTTAATGGATATGAGACTCTTCAGCAGCAATCAGACCAAACGTCTCTTTATGGTTTAACTGGAAATCTGCTTTGTGTGTGTGTGCGTTATTTTCATGTCAATGTTTTTGCACATTTTTATTTTATTGATTCCACAAATAAAATTCCTATGAATGATTTTATCTGCTGACTTCCTGTTTATCGAAGCTTTAAAGGAGAAGCTCCACGTTTTCGAACTCGACTCAGTGACTGAAACACCTTCATGAAGTTTCTAACTTTACTGTTTATTTTTCTTCATGAGTTTAAATTAAAATTTCTCACTTTCATTTGACAAATGTTCAGATTTTACAACTTTAAATGAAACTTGTTTGTTAATTTTGTACATGAACCTGTTTAAACTCAGTTGGTGTTTGTCCTGTGAAGCCGACGGTCCGACCTTCAGGACGGATCCATTCTGGGTTCACAGCTCGTCCACACCGGCGTCTGAAAATAAAATAAGGATTCAAATGTTTTATGAAATAACCCGAGCGATGCTCGCGCCCCTGCTGGTGAGCTGTGCGTCCTGCAGCAGTATTGGTTATTGATCCGGGATCGGCCTGACGCTGAGTTCATCAGTCGGCTGTTTGTCTCCATGTTTCCTGGGATGAAACCGACTGTTGACGAACAGATCAATGTCTCAAAGGTCGCCGTGACGACTGGTCGCTCTGCAGGACACTGACCTGAGATCGGCTCGTCCACTCAGACTTGGTTCACCTGCTCAGGTAAGAGCTCCAACTTCAGTGCTTTAACTTTACTGTGATTCTTCGTCTGTTTATTAAAATTGTTTAAATTACAACTTACAGTTTAACCCCCAAAAAAATGTGCTTTTTATTTTGAATTCATTCAGTTAATTCTGATCATTAAATTAAAGTCTTTATATCTTTGATAGAGAATATAAGTATATATATTTATGTATAAAATGATTCTGTATTTCTGAGGTTCATGTTTAAATGTCTGTTTACCTGAAACTGAATTAATGTAGTTTAAATATTAGTTCAGTTCCATTAAACACTATTGTTCCTTAATAACAATTTATATTCATTATTGATGCTAATAATTACTATTCACCAACATAAAAACAGTGGAAATATGAAATATGTCAGAAATAAATGATTAAAAACTAAACGATTCAGAGAAAGGATTTTTTATAATTTCAATAAAAACAAAGTTGAATTTGAAAATATATTTTCAAATTCAACTGATTCAGTTTTATGAAAAAGTATTTAATAAATAAAATGAACGTTAACCTTAAATTAATCATGATGTTGATTTGAAAACAAACATCAGACGCTCAGTTAGTTTATTGATTAACTGTGTTTGTTCCTGTACTTGTGTCTTTGTGGGGACCGACCGACATTTTGTCTGGTCCTCACTTTGTTTTAGGATTAGAATAAGGTTTAGGTTATAGTTAGGGTTAGAATAAGGTTTAGGTTATAGTTATGGTTAGAATAAGGTTTAGGTTATAGTTAGGATTAGAATAAGGTTTAGGTTATAGTTAGGTTTAGGTTATAGTTAGGGTTAGAATAAGGTTTAGGTTATAGTTAGGGTTAGAATAAGGTTTAGGTTATAGTTAGGGTTAGAATAAGGTTTAGGTTATAGTTAGGGTTAGAATAAGGTTTAGGTTATAGTTAGGGTTAGAATAAGGTTTAGGTTATAGTTAGGATTAGAATAAGTTTAGGTTATAGTTAGGGTTAGAATAAGGTTTAGGTTATAGTTAGGGTTAGAATAAGGTTTAGGTTATAGTTAGGATTAGAATAAGGTTTAGGTTATAGTTAGGTTAGAATAAGGTTTAGGTTATAGTTAGGATTAGAATAAGGTTTAGGTTATAGTTAGGTTAGAATAAGGTTTAGGTTATAGTTAGAATAAGGTTTAGGTTATAGTTAGGATTAGAATAAGGTTTAGGTTATAGTTAGGGTTATAATAAGGTTTAGGTTATAGTTAGGATATGAATAAGGTTTAGGTTATAGTTAGGTTAGAATAAGGTTTAGGTTATAGTTAGGTTAGAATAAGGTTTAGGTTATAGTTAGGTTAGAATAAGGTTAGGTTATAGTTAGGGTTAGAATAAGGTTTAGGTTATAGTTAGGATTAGAATAAGGTTTAGGTTATAGTTAGGGTTAGAATAAGGTTTAGGTTATAGTTAGGGTTAGAATAAGGTTTAGGTTATAGTTAGATTAGAATAAGGTTTAGGTTATAGTTAGGGTTAGAATAAGGTTTAGGTTAGGGTTAGAATAAGGTTTAGGTTAGGGTTAGAATAAGGTTTAGGTTAGTTAGGGTTAGAATAAGGTTTAGGTTATAGTTAGGGTTAGAATAAGGTTTAGGTTATAGTTAGGTTAGAATAAGGTTTAGGTTATAGTTAGGTTAGAATAAGGTTTAGGTTATAGTTAGGGTTAGAATAAGGTTTAGGTTATAGTTAGGATTAGAATAAGGTTTAGGTTATAGTTAGGGTTAGAATAAGGTTTAGGTTATAGTTAGGGTTTAGTTAAGGTTATAGGTTAGTAGTTAGAATAAGGTTAGTTAGGTTAGAATAGGTTTAGGTTTAGTTGTTGAATAAGGTTTAGGTTATAGTTAGGGTTAGAATAAGGTTTAGGTTATAGTTAGGGTTAGAATAAGGTTTAGGTTATAGTTAGGTTAGAATAAGGTTTAGGTTATAGTTAGGGTTAGAATAAGGTTTAGGTTATAGTTAGAATAAGGTTTAGGTTATAGTTAGGTTAGAATAAGGTTTAGGTTATAGTTAGAATAAGGTTTAGGTTAGGGTTAGAATAAGGTTTAGGTTATAGTTAGAATAAGGTTTAGGTTATAGTTAGGGTTAGAATAAGGTTTAGGTTTATAGTTAGGGTTAGAATAAGGTTTAGGTTATAGTTAGGGTTAGAATAAGGTTTAGGTTATAGTTAGGGTTAGAATAAGGTTTAGGTTATAGTTAGGGTTAGAATAAGGTTTAGGTTATAGTTAGGGTTAGAATAAGGTTTAGGTTATAGTTAGGGTTAGAATAAGGTTTAGGTTATAGTTAGTTAGAATAAGGTTTAGGTTTAGTTAGGTTAGAATAAGGTTTAGGTTATAGTTGGGTTAGAATAAGGTTTAGGTTATAGTTAGGTAGAGATAAGGTTTAGGTTATAGTTAGTAATAAGGTTTAGGTTATAGTTAGGTAAATAAGGTTTAGGTTAGTTAGGTTAGAATAAGGTTAGGTTATAGGTTAGGGTTTAAGTAATAGGTTTAGGTTAGGTTAGAATAAGATAGTTTAGGTTTAGTGGTTAGAATAAGGTTTAGGTATAGTTGATAGGTTTAGTTGTTAGATAGGTTTAGGGTTAGAATAAGGTGTTAGGTTAGGATAGTTAGGGTTAGAATAAGGTTTAGGTTATAGTTAAGGTTTAGGTTATAGTTAGGGTTAGAATAAGGTTTAGGTTAGGATTAGAATAAGGTTTAGGTTATAGTTAGGGTTAGAATAAGGTTTAGGTTATAGTTAAGGTTTAGGTTATAGTTAGGGTTAGAATAAGGTTTAGGTTAGGATTAGAATAAGGTTTAGGTTATAGTTAGGGTTAGAATAAGGTTTAGTTAGTAGTTAAGGTTAGGTTTAGGTTATGGGTTAGAATAAGGTTTAGGTTATAGTTAGAAGTTTAGGTAGGTTTAGGTTATAGTTAGAATAAGGTTTAGGTTATAGTTAGGGTTAGAATAAGGTTTAGGTTATAGTTAGGGTTAGAATAAGGTTTAGGTTATAGTTAGGATTAGAATAAGGTTTAGGTTATAGTTAGGATTAGGTTATAGTTAGAATAAGGTTTAGGTTATAGTTAGAATAAGGTTTAGGTTATAGTTAGAATAAGGTTTAGGTTATAGTTAGGGTTAGAATAAGGTTTAGGTTATGTTAGGGTTAGAATAAGGTTTAGGTTATAGTTAGGTTAGAATAAGGTTTAGGTTATAGTTAGGTTAGGTTTAGTTAGGGATGTATTAAGTCAATGAGTTGGTCCTCATAAGTATAGAGTACATGTGTGTGGTGTGGTAGTGCTTTCATTCCAGTGAGGGTGCTGTTTGGTTGTTGGGCTGATAGGTTCGGTTCCTGCCGCTCGCCTCTCTCGCCTTCCGTCCAGACATCTGTGGAGCCAAACCCAGAGACCTGGCTCTGGAGCCACGCTGCATTTACCGAAGCCCCGACCCAGAGGGCCCGACCCCGGAGCCCGAGACGGTCCCCGAGTCCACAAACCCCCGAGTGTGGGAGCTGTCGAAGGCCAACAGCCGCTTCGCCCTGTCGCTGTACAAGCAGCTCGCCCTCGGCAAGACGCCCGAGTCCAACATCTTCATGTCCCCCATCAGCATCTCCACCGCATTCGCTATGACCAAACTGGGCGCCTGCAACAACACGCTGCAGCAGATCATGGAGGTGAGGGTTAGGGCTCGTCTTGTCCTCTTTTCACCTCCTCTTGTCTTCACCTCCTCTTGTCCTCACCTCTTCACCTCCTCTTGTCTTCACCTCTTTACCTCCTCTTGTCTTCACCTCCTCTTGTCTTCACCTCTTTACCTCTCTTGTCTTTACCTCCTCTTGTCTTCACCTCCTCTTGTCTTCACCTCCTCTTGTCCTCACCTCTTTACCTCCTCTTGTCTTTACCTCCTCTTGTCCTCACCTCTTCACCTCCTCTTGTCTTCACCTCTTACCTCCTCTTGTACTTTACCTCTCTTGTCTTACCTCTCTTGTCTTTACCTCCTCTTGTCTTCAACCTCCTCTTGTCTTCACCTCCTCTTGTCTCACCTCTTACCTCCTCTTGTCTTTACCTCTCTTGTCTCACCTCTTTACCTCCTCTTGTCCTCACTCTTCACTCTCTTCACCCCTTTACCTCTCTTGTCTTCACCTCCTCTTGTCCTCACCTCTTTACCTCCTCTTGTCTTCACCTCCTCTTGTCCTCACCTCTTTACCTCCTCTTGTCCTCACCTCTTCACCTCCTCTCCTCTTTACCTCCTCTTGTCTTCACCTCCTCTTGTCTTCACCTCTTCACCTCCCCTTGTCTTCACCTCCTCTTGTCTTCACCTCCTCTTGTCTTCACCTCTTTACCTCCTCTTGTCTTCACCTCTTTACCTCCTCTTGTCTTCACCTCCTCTTGTCTTCACCTCAGTCTTGTCTTCACCTCTCTTGTCTTACACCTCCTCTTGTCTTCACCTCCTCTTGTCTCACCTCCTTGTCTCACCTTTACCTCTCTTGTCTTCACCTCTTTACCTCCTCTTGTCTTCACCTCCTCTTGTCCTCACCTCCTCTTGTCTTCACCTCTTCACCTCCTCTTGTCCTCACTTCTTTACCTCCTCTTGTCTTCACCTCCTCTTGTCCTCACTTCTTTACCTCCTCTTGTCCTCACCTCCTCTTGTCCTCACCTCCTCTTGTCCTCACCTCTTCACCTCCTCTTGTCCTCACCTCTCACCTCCTCTTGTCTTCACCTCCTCTTGTCCTCACCTCTTCACCTCCTCTTGTCCTCACTTCTTTACCTCCTCTTGTCCTCACCTCTTTACCTCCTCTTGTCCTCACCTCTTTACCTCCTCTTGTCCTCACCTCTTTACCTCCTCTTGTCCTCACTTCTTTACTCCTCTTGTCCTCACCTCTTTACCTCTCTTGTCCTCACCTCCTCTTGTCCTCACCTCTTTACCTCCTCTTGTCCTCACCTCTTTACCTCCTCTTGTCCTCACCTCCTCTTGTCCTCACCTCCTCTTGTCCTCACCTCTTTACCTCCTCTTGTCTTCACCTCCTCTTGTCCTCACCTCTTCACCTCCTCTTGTCTTCACCTCTTTACCTCCTCTTGTCCTCACCTCTTTACCTCCTCTTGTCTTCACTCTTACCTCCTCTTGTCTTCACCTCTTTACCTCTCTTGTCTTCACCTCCTCTTGTCCTCACCTCTTCACCTCCTCTTGTCTTCACCTCTTTACCTCCTCTTGTCCTCACCTCTTTACCTCCTCTTGTCTTCACCTCTTTACCTCCTCTTGTCTTCACCTCTTTACCTCCTCTTGTCTTCACCTCCTCTTGTCTTCACCTCCTCTTGTCCTCACCTCCTCTTGTCCTCACCTCTTTACCTCCTCTTGTCCTCACCTCTTTACCTCCTCTTGTCCTCACCTCTTCACCTCCTCTTGTCCTCACCTCTTACCTCTCTTGTCTTCACCTCCTCTTGTCTCACCTCTTTACTCCTCACTTTCACCTCCTCTTGTCCTCACCTCTTTACCTCCTTCCTTGTCCTCACCTCTACCTCTTGTCCTCACCTCTTCACCTCCTCTTGTCTTCACCTCTTTACCTCCTCTTGTCTTCACCTCCTCTTGTCCTCACCTCTTTACCTCCTCTTGTCTTCACCTCCTCTTGTCCTCACCTCTTTACCTCCTCACCTCTTCACCTCCTCTTGTCCTCACCTCTTTACCTCCTCTCCTCTTGTCCTCACCTCTTCACCTCTTGTCCTCACCTCTTCACCTCCTCTTGTCCTCACCTCTTTACCTCCTCTTGTCTTCACCTCTTTACCTCTCTTGTCTTCACCTTACCTCCTCTTGTCTTCACTCTCTTGTCTCACCTCCTCTTGTCCTCACTCTTTACCTCCTCTTGTCCTCACTCTTACCTCTTGTCCTCACCTCTTTACCTCCTCTTGTCTTCACCTCCTCTTGTCTCACCTCTTTACCTCCTACTCTTCACCTCTCTTGTCTCACTCTTCACTCTCTTGTCTTCACTCCTCTTGTCCTCACTCTTCACTCCTCTTGTCTTCACTCTTACTCTCTTGTCTTCACCTCCTCTTGTCCTCACCTCTTTACCTCCTCTGTCTTACCTCATCTTGTCCTCACCTCTTACCTCATCTTGTCCTCACCTCTTTACCTCTCTTGTCCTCACCTCTTACCTCCTCTTGTCCTCACTCTTTACCTCCTCTTGTCTCACCTCTTACTCTCTTGTCCTCACCTCTTTACCTCTCTTGTCTTCACCTCCTCTTGTCCTCACCTCTCACCTCTCTTGTCTACCTTCACCTCCTGTCTCACCTCCTCTTGTCTTCACTCTTTACCTCCTCTTGTCTTCACCTCCTCTTGTCCTCACCTCTTACCTCGTCTTGTCCTCACCTCTTTACTCCTCTTGTCCTCACCTCTTTACCTCGTCTTGTCCTCACCTCTTTACCTCCTCTTGTCCTCACCTTCACTCTTGTCTTCACCTCTTTACCTCCTCTTGTCCTCACCTCTTTACCTCTCTTGTCTTCACCTCTTACCTCTTGTCTCACCTCTTTACCTCCTCTTGTCTTCAACCTCTCTTGTCCTCACCTCTTCACCTCTCTTGTCTTCACCTTTACTCTCTTGTCCTCACTCTTTACTCCTCTTGTCTTCACCTCTTACCTCCTCTGTCTTCACCTCTTTACCTCCTTGTCTTCACCTCCTCTTGTCTTCACCTCCTCTGTCCTCACCTCCTCTGTCCTCACCTCTTCACCTCCTCTGTCCTCACCTCTTTAGACCCTTTGTGTCTCTCTTAACTCAGTTTGGTCTGCACCATCAGGAGACATCCAGTGTCTCACCTCCTCTTGTCCTCAACCTCTTACCTCCTCACCTCTTCACCTCCTCTTGTCCTCCACTCTTACCTCCTCTCCTCTTTCCTCACCTCTCACCTCTTGCCTAGACCTGTTCACTTCTTTCTTCACTCTTAAACTGCTTTGTCTTACACCATCATGGAGTCCTCAACGCGTCCATTCTCTCTTGCCAATTCAACTTCTGTCTACGCTTCCTGACAACTAGACCACGGAGCTGACCTCTGTAACAGCTCTTCTTCACAGCTCTGGTTCAACGACTTCAGAACTGTGTCGGTTTTTACGAGCCAACTGTGCGCTCAACTCAGTTACGTGTCAGCACACACCTACTCTCTGTCCACCTCCTTTACCCTGTGTCACCCCGACTCTGTCTGCAGAGAGCCGATTGCGCCCTGGTACCATCACAACTGTCCCAACAAGACTAGACCATTAATACTCTCACCTCCTCTTGTCCTCACCTCTTTACCTCCTCTTGTCTTCACCTCCTCTTGTCCTCACCTCTTTACCTCCTCACCTCTTCACCTCCTCTTGTCTTCACCTCTTCACCTCCTCTTGTCTTCACCTCCTCTTGTCCTCACCTCTTCACCTCTTGTCCTCACCTCTTTACCTCCTCTTGTCTTCACCTCCTCTTGTCCTCACCTCTTCACCTCCTCTTGTCTTCACCTCCTCTTGTCCTCACCTCTTTACCTCCTCTTGTCTTTACCTCATCTTGTCCTCACCTCTTTACCTCATCTTGTCCTCACCTCTTTACCTCCTCTTGTCCTCACCTCTTTACCTCCTCTTGTCCTCACCTCTTTACCTCCTCTTGTCCTCACCTCTTTACCTCCTCTTGTCCTCACCTCTTTACCTCCTCTTGTCTTCACCTCCTCTTGTCCTCACCTCTTCACCTCCTCTTGTCTTCACCTCTTCACCTCCTCTTGTCTTCACCTCCTCTTGTCTTCACCTCTTTACCTCCTCTTGTCTTCACCTCCTCTTGTCCTCACCTCTTTACCTCGTCTTGTCCTCACCTCTTTACCTCCTCTTGTCCTCACCTCTTTACCTCGTCTTGTCCTCACCTCTTTACCTCGTCTTGTCCTCACCTCTTTACCTCGTCTTGTCCTCACCTCTTTACCTCCTCTTGTCTTCACCTCCTCTTGTCTTCACCTCCTCTTGTCTTCACCTCTACCTCCTCTCCTCTTCACCTCCTCTTGTCTTCACCTCTTTACCTCCTCACCTCCTCTCCTCCTCACCTCCTCTCCTCCTCACCTCCTCCTGAGGACCCAGTGTTGATGGTGTTTCTCTGTGCGTTGAACTGCAGGTGTTTGAGTTTGACACCATCAAAGGGAAGACATCAGATCAGGTCCACCTCCTCTTGTCCTCACCTCCTCACCTCCTCACCTCCTCACCTCCTCACCTTTCACCTCCTCTTGTCCTCTCGTCCTCACCTCCTCTCCTCCTCACCTCCTCTCCTCCTCACCTCCTCCTGAGGACCCAGTGTTGATGGTCTTTCTCTGTGCGTTGAACTGCAGGTGTTTGAGTTTGACACCATCAAAGGGAAGACGTCAGATCAGGTCCACTTCTTCTTCGCCAAACTCAACTGTCGTCTGTTCCGGAAGAAGGACGAGACCACGGAGCTGATCTCTGCTAACAGGCTGTTTGGAGAACAGTCTCTGGTCTTCAACGAGACGTATCAGAACATAAGTGAGACGGTGTACGGAGCCAAACTGCTGCCGCTCAACTTCAAGGTAAAGTGTCAGCCAACACACCAACGTATCGCCACCTCCTTTACCCTGGTAACCCCGACTCTGTGCTGCAGGAGAAGCCGGAGGAGGCCCTGGTCACCATCAACAACTGGATCGCCAACAAGACGGAGAACCGGATAAAGGACACGCTGCCACAGGGGGCGCTGGACTCCAACACCATCCTGGTCCTTGTCAACACCATCTACTTCAAGGTAGTACTTTACGGAGGGTTGGGGTTACAGCTCAATATGGGACAAACTCCACCTCCAGCCAGTGTAGGTGGAAAAGTCCATTCTGCAAGAAACACTCCAAATCTGGGCTGAGTTTCTCCAAAGATACAAACTAGAAGGAGACAGTAAACTTCTCAGTCCCCCGAGTTCAGACCCGGAGAGATGATACGTTCAGACCTGGAGGGAAACTACACTCCTTTAAAACCTTTAAAAAATCTAACGGGAATTTAACTTAGAAAATGGGGACCTGTTCAGATATTTACAGTCAAGACATTTCTACGATACAGAAATTAAAAAAGGAATCTCAGCACAAGGTAATGAAGTGTTGAAGTGTTGACAGTGAAAACAAACAAACCCCCTCAAAGTCTAACTTGTGCAGAGGTTTGCAAAATGAAAGTGGAAGCTATTCTCTGTATGTAAAACAAAGTGGAGTGAGTGTAGAACACAGCAAATGTCCACCAGCTCCAAAAGATGGATTGGCATTGGAGAGGAAATATAAAATGTACTCATCAGTTAAGGGTTAACGTAGGGCTCCACGAACCTCTCAGCTGGTCTGAAAAGAACGGATCAGAAGCTGTAGAGTGTGAAGCTCAGTGTTTCTACCTTTCAGGGTCAGTGGAAGAACAAGTTTGACAAACGTGACGGCTTCGTCTCCGATTTCCACGTCAGTGCGAGTCGCAGCTGCTCGGTCACTATGATGTACCAGGAAGCCAAGTTCAGGTACAAATCCTTCCCCGACGACCATGTGCAGCTGCTGGAGATGCCGTACTTGGGAGACGACATCACCATGGTGATCATTCTTCCAAGCAAGGACACGGCGCTCAGTCAGGTAATACAGATTATTGATTATTGGCGTCAAGGCCCGAACAGAATATATAATACAGTACACAGAGGCAGCATGTAGACAAAGTCTCATTGTCCTGCCACAGTTGGAAAATGTCCAAATGCACATGAGACTCGAGCTGCTCATTGGCCGAACCCTCTGTGCACCAGTAGATCAGAAAGCTGTCGGGACGTCGTGGAGACTGAAGTCTAACGACGTCTGTCCAGTTACTGTGAAAACAGATCAATGAGTTAAAGCCAAATGTCTAAACTTCAGTCACATCTTCCACTGTGGAAGAAATTCTGTCAAATATTTCTACAGCCGACTGTAAATCAGTGTCATCTGCATATAGAGTGACATTTCCTCTGATTCACAGAGGAAAGTTCCGAGGAGGAAACGTATACATGACAGAAACCTGTGGTCCTAGTACAAGGCCTTGTGGTACTCCACAGTCAGAGAAGTACCACGTGTACGTTATGTTTGTGTCCAGGTGGAGGAGGATCTGGACCTGACGAAACTGAACGACTGGTTGAGTGAGATGGAGGAAACCTCGGTGTTGGTCCAAGTCCCTCGGTTCAGGGTGGAGGACAGCTTTGCTCTGAAGGAGGAGCTGCAGGCGATGGGTCTGACGGACTGTTCAGCGCCAACAAGGCCAGCCTGCCAGGTGCTTCACCCTCTGTCCACAAACACCACATCAAACACCTCTTTGCACCGGCAGCAGCACAGTAGCATTAAAGGTCCAGTGTGTAAGGTTGTTCTGTTTTCACTTGTGTGTTTCATCTAAATTGTACAAATTGTTTTCTTTACCTTAGAATGGGCCCTTTATATTTAAATACTTTATATTTAAATACTTTATATTTGAATACTTTATATTGACATCAGGAGCGGGTCTTCTCTACAGAGGCAGCCATGTTTTCTACAGAAGCGGAGACCAGACAAACACCTGAAGCTCTCACAGGTTCTCTATCATGTTTGGAGGGGGGGTGAGGTGAGGGGTATTCAGCTGCAACATGCAACATGGCCACTAGATGTCACTAAATTCTACACACTGAACCTTTAACATACGTGTTTGTTGATGGATCACAATTGGACCGAGTGCGACCACGACAGTTCAGGTGATCAGATAAGCAGAACCACCTGGTCACGGAGGCAATGTCCCCACAACGAGTGAAAATGCATCGTCACGTAATCCCACGACATGAAATACAGTGTATGAAACACATTTCCTGTTTGTTTCAGGAATCCTGGAGGACGGCTCGGACTCCCTCTACATCTCAGACGCCTACCACAAAGCTTCCCTGGAGGTTCGTTACGACACGCTGGTCACAGAAATCAACTTACAAAGTGTTTTTATTTTGTTTAACTTTGTTAGAAAAGAGACTAGAACAGTGAATCCAGTTAAGTGTGTGTGCTCTTGCACTCTGATATTTAGTTGCCTGCACTCATGACATTCTCCAACCAATAGAAGGAGTACTGATGACAGGTGGAATTGTCCCGCCCTGGTTATGTGTGCGTTAAGGAGGGTGTGGTGCTCTACCGGGAGTCTTCAGCTCAGACAGGCTCTTGACAAACCTGTTCTCTGGCTTCCAGGTGAACGAGGAGGGCAGTGAGGCGGCGGCAGCCACGGCCGTGGTGGCGATCGGACGCTCCCTCAACTTCAACCGTGAGGTTTTTCTGGCCAACCGCCCGTTCCTGCTGCTCATCAGAGAATCGACCATTAACACGATGCTGTTCACCGGCCGAGTGGCCGACCCCTGCAACTCATAAAAGCTGCTTTCGTACAAACTCAAATCAACGTTTCTCTGTTTAACAAACCAGCGGCATTATATGAACGTGTGTAGATTGTGTGTAGATGAGTGTGAGGAGCTGAACATGTGACATTTGTGTAGATAATGTGAAAATGACTATCGCACACTGAGGCTGGTGATGCTCCTCTGGTTGTTAAAGTTTCACTGTGTGGTTGTGCGTCTCCACCAAACACTCACATTCATTTATAGGAAAATAAAAATCTATACATTCAACTAAACGCATGTTTTACTGTTTCAGCTTCACATGAATTTATTGTTTAGAGTTCCAAGAAAACAAAACAAGATGTGACAGTTTTCTTATATATATATATATATATAAGAAAAAATGGAGGTCAATCACTAGAAAGTGGTTCTTAGGAGACTGTTATGTTTATTAACTCTTGTTTGATTGTGTGGTGCTTGATTTTAATCTCCACAAGGTGGCGCTACTTCTCCATATTTTCAATATGCTCGTGAGTTTTTAGATAATTATTTTTCCAACGATACCACAGCTAAAACAGAACACAGCATATATATGTATATACACACATATACATACACACAGACACATTCACACAAGCTAAAAGCTCTTAGTTTATGAGCTGGTTAAACAAACTGTTTTTCTGTTGGTTTCTTCGTACGTTAGCATGTGAATAAACGTGAGTCGCTGCAGTTTGACACTTAAAGTGCTTTATTTCCTGTGAAGCGACCTGTGAGTGATCTAGAGATTGATAGTGGTCATAGTAACAGAAGCTTCTTCACATTTTCTAACTATCATCAACCTTTGCCCCCCCCTCCCCCCTCCACCAGACACATGCAACAGAAAAGTTCTTCACATCAAAGCTTCAGAACACGTTCAGTACGTCCTCTTTAAAAAGTACAGTATTAAAAGTTGTTTTACTAAAACCATCTTCTGCTCGGATATATTAGATACGCGGTGACAGTAAAGTATCATCAGACGTGTTGTGGATATTCAGAAACAGTCAAAAGTAAAAAACAAACATGAAACCAACATTTGGCATTTAAAGCGAACGACGTCGATGACGGAGTCTCGACCGACTCAGACACGAAGACCAGAGGTTGATGAAGATGATGAAGATGATGAAGATGATGAGGTTGAGCCGTTTTCACAGTTTGAAGATGAAACTGAATAACAATGGAAGAGAAGTCGGATCCTGAGTCACTTTATCTGATCAGATTCTGTAAAGATGAATTCATCTAAAGTTGAATCTGATGATTCTGAGAAATAATCAAACTCCAGTTTGTTGTTGATTCATCGACAGTTTTCTGATCTTTGATCATTTATTTTAAAGAACGAGTCTGTTCACGTGAAACACGACACTTTAGTTCAACCGGTCCACTTCGTTAACTACGACCCGACTACTCCTGTTTCATAGATTCCTCCAACCAGACTGGACCGGACCGAACCAGACCAAACTAGACTGGATTGAACTGGACCGGACTGAACCGGAACGAACCGGACTGAACAGGCTGAAACTAGACTGGACCGGACTAAACCAGACCAAACTGGACCGGACTGAACTGGAACGAACTGGACTGAACCATACGAGACTGGATCGGACTGAACCAGACTGGTTGACGACACCTCTGTGCGGTGAGGAGGAAGGTTAGCCTGTTTTCAAACCTTTTCAAACCAGTTCAGACCGGTTTAGTATTTCATTAACCTGTTAACTTTTTTATTTGAAAAAAGTGAAAATGAACAAAGTTGGAAAAAATCTACAGTTTCTTTCTTAATTTGATCCAAAAAACCAGAGTTAAGAAATGTGGAAACTGAGGCAGCTGTTTGTGACGGACTAATTACTGACGATAAAATAAGAAGTGAATGATTTTCTGCATCGGGACGATCGATTATCGGATCGTTTCATTCCTGCCCCGACAGGAGCTGAGCAACATGTCGAACTTTAACATTATTTTTAGGTCAAAACTTTATGGGAATTTTCTTCTTTGTCAAGGGAAAATAAAAACTCCTAAACTGTTAACTCACTGTAGGCTAACTGTAGGCTAACTGAGTTAACTGTAGGCTAAGTGTAAGCTAACTGTAGGCTAAGTGTGAGTTAACTGTAGGCTAAGTGTGAGTTAACTGTAGGCTAACTGAGTTAACTGTAGGCTAAGTGTAAGCTAACTCGAAGCTAACCTCCACCACTACATCTCTTAAAGAGGCGACTTCATAAAATCAAAGTCTGAACCAGGACCTGGTTAAACCAGAAGTTCAAAGCCGACCTTAATAAATCAAAGTAAACAATGTGGACATTTACACGTCACTAAATTCAAATTAGTTCCGGCTAACAGACAGTTTAAGCTGATTTTAGATGGAAGAGCAAAGAGGTCGTATGAACTGTAATAATTTATGTGCATATATATATATAACGTCCAACCATAAAACTTTTACGTCTCAATGTTCACATCACTTCAGTTCTAATGGTTCATCTGAAATAATAACTTATAATAACTTGAGGCACAAACTGGATTCAAACATCCAGAGGAATCCGCTGATGATGTCACTGCAGTAAAATGTTGCTCGGTTGGTTTCCACTGATATTTGTGTTTGATGAATCTAATTGGCCAAAGTTAATTTTCCTGTTTCTACAACTTTATTTCAACTGTACATGCAAACGTTTAACATTATAACATGTAGTTTTTGTAAAACTGAAAGTTAATGTGCGTTAAGCATTAAAACGAGGTCTTGTGGTTTTCACACTGGTTTGTGTTCCATGTTGCTCAGCTCGGTTTGGCGTCCTCCGATTCTTTTGTATGACCTGCGGCTGTTTGCTTATTAACAGGTTTGTTTATTTCCCGTTACTGAGGTTTAGCAGTTAGCATTCTGCTCGGTAGGAAGGTAAATGTCCGATTAGCAGAGTGAAAGAAAAGTCTGTGTACCTGATAGTTCCTGCTTTAGCCTGAAGAGTGAGCGCGGTGATCAGGCAGGACAACTCGAGTCCCGCCAGGAGCTGCTGCTTCACTTGCATAAAAAAATTGCCCGTCCACTGAGAATGTGATTCATAGCTCTAGAAAAACAGTAACAGCCGATCCATGTGCTACCTGCCGACCTGCGCCTGAATCAACTCCTCGTGTTTACATAGTTTAAATATGTTTGTCTGATAATATGAGTACATTTAAAATTGTTCTGTTTTTATAAAAAAAGTCTCTTTCTGCCCCCGTCTCTCTGATAAGTGCTGAAGTTGTTTCCTTTGGTTGCCAGGTGACCTGTCGCCACCCTCCAGAAGATGAACTTTGACCTCTGGAGGGGTTTTGAGTCGCTCGGACCTGGCTACTACATCCATCTGGTCTGACTGGGTCTGGCTCTTCGTCCTGTCGCTACCTGATCACAGCCGTCAGTCAAAGATGCATCAGCTCTACCGCAAGTGTCGGCATCAGCCCGTTCATTTGGTGATCAAAGGAAAAATACTATATTGATAATCAATATCATTCATGATAATTTTTTTGAAAAGGCTCCAGCTCCTCTGAGGATTCATCACTTCCTCCTTTTAAAGACACATCTGAGATGGTTGCGATCTTTGTTTTACAAATCAAAGGACTCATTGATGAACAGATGCATCTATAATGAAAATAATGATTGCCGTTAAAAGCAATATTAAACATGTATCATCATCATCGTATGTAGATTGTATTCTTGTGGTAAAAGCTAACTGTCTGTTAGCTATCAAGCTAACCGTAGCCATGTGGAGACATTACTGCTGAAAATATTTGAGGGTGGATGTTTTTTCCTTTCTTGTAGCTAGGCTAACTGTTTCCCCCACATTCTAGTCTTTGTGCTAAGCTAGGTTAACACGTCCTGGAACCTTCTTGTACTGCAAAGATTAAAGAGATATCCACACTAGCTTAGCCACGGGTGGTGTGAGCAGCTAGCTACAACAACCCTAAACACTGGAACCGTTTGTACATGATAAGAACATTGTTAGCTTGTTTGGTTTTCTGCTGTGTAATGCAGGTCAATGATGTGCGTGATATTCAACAGCTTGAACCACTGACGTACATTTTCTGTACGTACTTTGTCTGCGGGACATTGAAGCAGCTGATGTTTCAACATCGGCTAAGAAATGAGTAAAGTAGCTCCGGATGCTAACTATTTTAGCAGAGCTGGTAGAAACAGCTGTGACAGTAAAAACAGGTTTGAACCACTGGAATACAATCTGTACGTGATAAGTCTTTAGCGTGTGCGCTATGGTTAGCATTACTTCCCTCAGTTTTTGGAACTGAAAGTAGAAAAATCTTAATTAGCAACTAATTCAATGATTTAACACTTTTAAACCAAAAGGTCTTCGGTTTATTACTGAAGGATCCATAAAGGATGAATCGATTATTATTATAATCCTATTGAAGCTAACTGTTAGCACAGCTCTAATGTGTAGTTTCTGTGCAGAAGCTGATGCATCATTAACGTGTAACGTTGTTGATCAGGTGTCGACTCGTCTTCACACATTGTCAGAGCAAAAAAGGTTTTCCGCAAAAATCTGAAGAACAATAAAGACATGCTTTTATAAAAATATCTGAGAAGACTGACGGAGATCTCTGGATCTGAGTGGGTGGATCAGAGCGCCCCCCGGTGGTGCTGTGCTGTGCAGTGCAGCAGCTGTATTGCGTAGTGATGAGAGGTAACTGAGCTGTGTAGCTTATCTGAGGCCAGACGTTGTCCGGCGTTTTCCTGCTGCGAGTCTGTTCCTGAACGACTGACTCCAACTGCCACAAGATTCAAAGATTCTAATCCAGTGCGACCAGAGCTCTTCACCTGAGTCACCGCTCCACAGCCAATCCTCTCAAAGTCCTGACCCTGAATCTGAACCAAAGTCCTGACCCTGAATCTGAACCAAAGTCCTGACCCTGGATCTGAACCAAAGTCCTGACCCTGAATCTGAACCAAAGTCCTGACCCTGGATCTGAACCAAAGTCCTGACCCTGAATCTGAACCAAAGTCCTGACCCTGAATCTGAACCAAAGTCCTGACCCTGGATCTGAACCAAAGTCCTGACCCTGGATCTGAACCAAAGTCCTGACCCTGGATCTGAACCAAAGTCCTGACCCTGAATCTGAACCAAAGTCCTGACCCTGAATCTGAACCAAAGTCCTGACCCTGAATCTGAACCAAAGTCCTGACCCTGAATCTGAAGAAGCCTGTGAGATACAGACAAAAGTTCTGGAAGTTCTTACTTCATCTAATTGAATTAATGAATAAAACATTTAAATGTTTTTCAATCAAATATCATTTTCACATTTAACTATTCTCACTGATTCACTCTCATTTAAAAGTTAAACATTTTAAGATGCAACATATTTGAGCGTTCACTGTCTTATTAATGTTAAAATGTATATTTCTCAAACAAAGAAGAGTCAAACTGAACATTCAAACCTAAAAGAATTTTTGTTTTTGGAACATTTTCTCTTTTTTCTGACATTTTAAAGACAATTAGTTCAGAAGTAGAGAAACAAAGGTCGGCCCCTACAGGCGAAGAGACAGAACTACACTGAACTAAAGTGTTTACATGTTTGATACGTGTTTGATCCGGAGAGTGAAACTTTTCCTTCTTTTACAACACGGCGCTCATTCATAGAAACTCTGATCACACTGGAATTCAACGTAGTTTTCTCATTGAACCTATTTTTGCAGCTTTATCTTTTGACGTCGTTGTGGCACTTGAAGAGGACGCAGGATTATTAAAATCCAACTCTGCACCCTGGATTGTCTCAAGGCAAATATGAAGGATTTGATCGGTTAAACTGGCACTGAGTAGTTTGGCAAAGTTTCCACCAGACAAACTGTTGTGATGTTAAGTTATGAACCTGTAATACTTGTAAATATAAAATTAGAAATCTGTAACGTAATAAATGAGAACCACTGTGTCCTGTGGTGTATGAGGTTGTTGGGGTGTGTGGCATTTCTTCATTTTAGCTTAATCTGTTTGTTTTGGTTAGTGAAGGTAGATGCGGTTTAAAGCGGAAAAATCTCAGTTCGGACTCAAAGGTGTCTTTTCTGTCGCTACTGTGGCGTCACCCCACCCGACCTCGACCCCACCCGACCTCGACCCCACCCTCCGCCTCTCTGGGTCAGTCAGGCCCGGTGGTGGAGACCGAGGCCTGGGGGCCCTCACTATACTGGCCTCCGCCGCTGCTGCTCCCACCACCACTGCCCGCACCCTCTGGCTCTTCCTGGCTAGGAGAAGCCTCGTCGCTTGGACCCCCCCTGGACGTGACGGAGGTGGTGGTGGTTTCGGGGGAAGCGCTGTGAGCCTCTTGGGGGGCACAGCCAGGGTGGTTCTTGCGGAAGTGCTGATTGAGGATGGCCTGGAAGGGGAAGCTCTTGCCGCACACATGACAGTGGAAGGGCTTGTTACCCGTGTGCTTGCGGATGTGGTACTCCAGCTGGTCCTTGCGGGTGTACTTCTTCCCGCAAATACGACAGACAAATGGCGTGATGCCCATGTGCAGGCGCATGTGGCGGTCCAGACTGCCCTTCTGATTGAAGGACTTGCAGCAGTAGATGCAGGTGAGTCGGGGGTTGTAGCGGAACCAGCGGTCTCCTACTTGTTCCCTCAGGTAGTCCTCGTAACCACCCATATCAAACGCTGCATGCTCCTCCCCCTGACAGGCAGAACTACATGTTAATACACCGACACCACGACAGACGGCCTCAAAGTCCATTTAGAAACCACTTAACCCCTTAAATACCAAGAGAATGGGTCCTTCAGGAGGTTCTGGAGGCTCGTGGTAGAACAACACCTTACAAATACACAAGAGTATAGAGGAACCAAAAGACACTCTCAGGTTCTTGTGCACCTGAGGTTCTGTGTTGGTTCAGTGACTCCTTTGGATGATTCTAATGGTCCCATTGGGTTTTTAACTGGTTCTTGGGGGAGGTTCTAACTCTCTCTCTTTGAGGGGTTGTAGTGGATACTGTGATCCAGCAGACTTTGGGGTTTAGTGGCCATTGAAGTGTTTCTAAGGATCCTGCAGCAGCGAGCTCAATGTTTAGTTTTGATTGACTTTTAAAACAATAAAAGAGACAATAAAATCCTCATATTTTTTCCGTCATAGTTCCTGGTGTTGTATCATCTGTACAAACTAATTGTTGCATGAGAATTTCCTCAAAAGAACCATAAACTACAGCTGATGATTGTGTTAGTGAGTTCAAATGTTTTATTCAGCTGAGAATAGAGAATAAAAGGAAACCGGTTGTCTTTATCTCATTGGAGGCTCTCAGGACAGATGTGATGTAATATAAGTGATGTACAAGTTGAATTGGTACCTGGGAGTTGGGCTGTCGCACCTCGTCTGCCCTGTTGGGAGACTCACTCTTCGCCCTCTGACGTTCCGCCAGGACGACCACGCTGCCGGTGGGACTGAACCTGATACACACACATTCACACACTCGTCAAGCATCCAGTGTATTCAGTGACATCATCAGTGTATCATTGCAGAAGTCACCTGTCTGTCTCGCTGAAGCTGGAGGATGGCTGGACGCTCCGGGTCCCCAGCGCCCCCAGTGGCCCGGTCACCAGCGTGCTGCGTCCTGACGTGTCGATCATCACTGTGGTCCCTTCCTCCACCTGCCCCTCCTCTTCCTGTTGCTCTCCGGCTCCGATCCACTCCTCCATCCTCTCCGTCTTGATCCTTACTCCATCCACGCTGCCAGCCTCCTCCGCGCTGCGGCTCCTCTCCGGCTCGCTGCTTGTCTCCATGTACCACTGACCAGCCCGGTTGATGCGAAGGATCGGTTCTTTGCCTGCTCTTCCAGCAGCAGCCACCCCGGACCCCTCCAGCCCACTGTGCTCCACAGTTGGGGGCGGGCTGATCGGCTCTTCAACGGGGCTGATTGCTTCACGTGCCTCTGCACCGCCCCGTGGGCCAAGGAGCCGCAGATCACCGTGATGACCCCCTCCTCGAACCACCGCCTCCAGGGTCCTGCCCCCCCTGGACCCCCGCACTTCCTCCTCCCTGGACTCCTCATCCAGTTCGGCGAGGCTGATCTTCAGGTGGATGCCCTCCAGGATCTGGGTGCAGCGATCGATGATGTGCTGCATCTGCAGGAAGCTGGCAGCTGTCAGGTAGCTGATGATGTCGGCGAGCTGCAGGCAAAGACGGCCCGTGTAGCAGAAGGACAGCAGCTGCTCGAACACAGACGGGTTTCGGATCACTGTCAGTGACACCGTGCTCATCTGGCTCAGAGACATGTGGTCCCGGAAGTACGGTGAGCTTGCGGCCAGGACCACCTTGTGTGCACGGAAGCTCTGGCCCTGAACGTTGACCACGATGTCGCAGAGACGGCCCTGTACACGGAGCTGGTTCAAGTGTGACAGAACCGAATTACTGAAGTCCGGGATGTCGAGTTGGATGCTGCCCGAGCGCTCCATGCTGCAGCCTGCGGGGACACTGCAACAACAGGAACAGAGATCAAACAGCTGATCAGGATCAGCGCCACCATCTTAGCGCCTGATTGGTATTTCTGTTAAAGGGTGTCACAACCATAGATGGACCTGTATAAAGATGGACGGCAGGGTTTACGACCTATACTGCAGCCAGCCACCAGGGGGCGATCCAGAAGATTTTTTGGGGTGGGATATCTAGGCCCTCACGATTTGAGTCAGAGGGCTACGATGGATTATAAAACGATTATCGACTCACTGTGGGACTAGAGGTGTGAATCTAAACGAGCCTCGTGATTTAAAAAGTATTTTAGACGGTTACTGTTATTGCAAGTGTGTAATTTACAATATAAGCTTTTCAATTAGAATCAGACGGCACCAGTCAGTGTATAACAGTCAGTGTATAACAGTCAGTGTATAACAGTCAGTGTATAACAGTCAGTGTATAACAGTCAGTGTAGAACAGTCAGTGTATAACAGTCAGTGTATAACAGTCAGTGTATAACAGTCAGTGTATAACAGTCAGTGTATAACAGTCAGTGTATAACAGTCAGTGTATAACAGTCAGTGTAGAACAGTCAGTGTATAACAGTCGTGTATAACATCAGTGTAGAACAGTCAGTGTAGAACAGTCATGTATAACAGTCGTGTATAACGTCAGTGTATAACATCAGTGTAGAACAGTCAGTGTATAACAGTCAGTGTATAACAGTCAGTGTAGAACAGTCAGTGTAGAACAGTCAGTGTATAACAGTCAGTGTATAACAGTCAGTGTATAACAGTCAGTGTATAACAGTCAGTGTATAACAGTCAGTGTATAACAGTCAGTGTATAACAGTCAGTGTAGAACAGTCAGTGTAGAACAGTCAGTGTAGAACAGTCAGTGTAGAACAGTCAGTGTAGAACAGTCAGTGATCTCCACGTTGACCTGTGTGCTGCTTCTTCTCTCCGCTGGTCAACGGGACGTTCTGCTCTTCGCCTCTTTTTCAAATTACTGACACATCTTTATAAAAACCTGCTAATGTTTATGTTCCTGGATAAATGGGCGTCGCCTCTTCTGCAACAATGAAGTTGATAAAATCTCTGCGTTGTGATAATCTGCAGGAGGAACTTCTCTCCTGTCTGTAGTGTGTGTGTCTGTGTGTGTCTGTCTGTCTGTCTGTATATGTGTCTGTGTGTTTCTGTATATGTGTCTGTGTATGTATGGTGTGTGTGTCGTGTGTGTGTGTGTCTGTGTGTGTGTGTCTGTGTGTGTGTGTCTGTGTGTGTGTGTCTGTCTGTATATGTGTCTGTGTATGTGTATGTGTGTATGTGTGTCTCTGTATCTGTATCTGTATCTGTGTATGTGTGTATGTGTGTCTCTGTATCTGTATCTGTATCTGTATATGTGTATGTGTGTATGTGTGTCTCTGTGTGTGTGTGTATCTGTATATGTGTCTCTGTGTGTGTGTGTCTCTCTTCACACAAACTGACTCTCACATGTGTTGATTTCTTTCCTCCGGGTTGATGCACTGATTGAAAGTCACTTTCGATAAAAGCGTCAGCTGAATGAAACGTGATGGAATCACTAGACCAGTGGTTCTCAACTGGTTTGGCTTCGGGACCCACCATCGCCCCTTAATGACAACCCGCAATGAACTTCTCAAATGTATTTAATAAAAAGATGGTGCAGTTTGAACCTGAGATAGTACAGAATATCACAGAATAACCAAAACGACCAGCAGGTGGCGATGCTAGAGGGAAATATTCCCTTTATACTCAATTAGCTGCATTTTAATTAAAAAGCAAAAAGTGCATCTTAAGGACACAGTTAATACAACTTACAGAACAATTCAGTAACTTCTGCCTTTTGTAACAGACTCAACTTTGCTTTCACGCACAAACTTGAAATAAAAAAGTCCAACTACTGAGAAGTAGTTTAAAAAAGACTCAATGATGCTTTAGCTGAGAATCCTCACTGAATCTACGACAACCAACACAACTGACCTGTTCACACTCCTTTACAGATACTGGTCATGAGAACCACTCCGCTGCATACACAAATCCCCTTCAAAATAAAGCACAGGATTTGTTTCTTAACATTTCTTTTTGCCCAGGCAAAGGCCCGGGTCGCGACCCGCTGAAAACGGGTCGCGAGCCACCAGTTGAGAATCACTGCACTGATGTTGGATCCTGAATCAGTTGTGGTCACTTTAACCCTGACGTCCTGGTTGTGTCTCGTGTTGTGTAGCAGATGAACTACGTGTTTAAACGCAAACGTCAGTTGTGTTCACGTCATAATAACTTGTGATGAGTGTTGCTGTTTATTGTTAAAGTGTGAAGTGAGCTCAGGTCGGCAGGAGAGTGGAGGACGACACTCAGAGACTCGGACTCGAGACGACCGGACCTTTAATGAGTATATAATTATAAGAATAAATATCCAGCGGTGGGACAAAGCTACAGAAATGAACATAGTGGAAAACATGAAGTTAATATGTTCCGTCTCAGAGTCGTCCGCATCGCGACGCATCGAAAAGACCATGAATTTCCCACCTCTGGAAAATTTGGCTTCACTTCTGGGAGCTGTCATGTCGGCCATCTTTACTTACAGTCGGTGGTCACAGATTATTAAAGGTGACAGTGACATCCCTGACTAGATGAGTCTGCCTACAGGGGGCAGCGTAGCTCGGAGACGAGCTCAGTCCTCTGGTTAAAGTGTGAACTGGTCTCTTTAAGTTCTCTTTAAGTTGGAACCATAGAAACACCTGAGTGTAAACTCTCCTTCTACCAGAGGGGGCAGAGCGGGAGGACAAACCTGTCCTACCTAAAACACCTGGACCCAGATCCGGAGCAGAACCAGACCACTGACAGCAGCAGTTAGAGATCTGGATCCGGTGTGACCCTGGGGACCAGGAACACCTCCAGGTGTGCAGAGTGACTCTCACCTGAGGGGGCAGGGGGGGGTCGGCTCTGGCTCCAGGGTGCGGGTCTGTCGAGGCTTCAGTCCTGCAGCTAGCTGAGCATCCTCCGCAGTGAAGGGAGATGACGGCCCGGCTCGGCCCGGCTCGGCTCGGCTCGGCCCGGCAGGCTGCAGCTCCACCCGCCGCTCCTCCAGGCTCCGGAGCTCCGCGGCTCCAGCGGTGGTCGCGTCAGTTTCAAGGCCGGAGAAGAGCAGCTGAGTTCGGGCTCGGGTCAGTCTCCATTCCGCTGGAGGTGAGACTCGGTTCAGACTCGGTTCAGACTCGGTCGAGTGTCGGCGGACTGATCGTCATCTTCCTCTCAGGCTGAGGGCTGCAGGAAGGAAGGAGGTGCGCGGGGCATGCTGGGAAGTGTAGTTCATGACCAGGAGGAGACGTGGTTGGACGGCTGCTCTAAAGACTTCAACTCCCAGAATGCATCTGTGAGCAGAGGGGTCATGATGGCCCTTGGAGTTTGTAAAAGTGTAAGTTCACACACACACGCGCACACACACACAGATACACACGCACACACACACACACACACACACACACACACACAGATACACACGCACACACATACAGATACACACCTACACACACACACACAGATACACACATACAGATACACACACACACAGATACACGCAGACACACACACGCACAAACACGACGTCACGTAGAGAAATGGAACCAGGTCTTTGGGGCAGAACCAGATCGAACAGACCCTCTGATCCAGATCACTTCTGATCCCTGATCCGGTTTAAATATCGACTGAGACTGTTTCTATTAAAGAAATGTAATAAAACTTTACAACATTAAAACTTCAGAACATTAGAACTTTAGAACTTTAGAACATTAAACTTCAGAACATTAAAACTTCAGAACATTAGAACTTTAGAAGATTACAAATTCAGAACTTTAGAACTTTAGAACTTTAGAACATTAAAACTTCAGAACATTAGAACTTTAGAACTTTAGAACATTAAAACTTCAGAACATTAGAACTTTAGAACATTAGAACTTTAGAACATTAAAACTTCAGAACATTAGAACTTTAGAACATTAGAAC
The DNA here is from genome assembly GCA_006182925.3 of Reinhardtius hippoglossoides. NCBI lineage: Eukaryota > Metazoa > Chordata > Actinopteri > Pleuronectiformes > Pleuronectidae > Reinhardtius > Reinhardtius hippoglossoides. The sequence continues at coordinate 27,763,118 of CM031683.1, forward strand.
TTTAGAAGATTAGAACTTTAGAACATTAAAACTTCAGAACATTAGAACTTTAGAACATTAAAACTTCAGAACATTAGAACTTTAGAACTTTAGAACATTAGAACTTTAGAACTTTAGAACATTAAACTTTAGAACTTTAGAACATTAGAACTTTAGAACATTAGAACTTCAGAACATTAGAACTTTAGAACATTAGAACTTTAGAACTTTAGAACTTTAGAACATTAAAACTTTAGAACTTTAGAACTTTAGAACATTAGAACTTTAGAACTTTAGAACATTAAAACTTCAGAACATTAGAACTTTAGAACATTAAAACTTCAGAACATTAGAACTTTAGAACATTAGAACTTTAGAACATTAGAACATTAGAACCTGCGGTTCTCTACCTCTCCTGCAGGAGGTTTGGACCTGATGTAGTTTCCTGATGTGGCCACAGGGAGGCAGCCCTCACTGACACATGACGATGTTTCTCTTCCTCACCTCCTTCCTTTCCTTGCTCTCCCTCCTCCACTCATCTTCTCTCTCTCTCTCTCTCTCCCTCCTCCACTCATCTTGTTCTTCTCTTCTCGGGACATCTGTCCCCTTGTGTCCGTCCTGGAGACGGGTCCTCACGTGTCTCTGATGTTCTCTGTTCCTCGGGACATCTGTCCCCTTGTGTCCGTCCTGGAGACGGGTCCTCACGTGTCTCTGATGTTCTCTGTTCCACGGGACATCTGTCCCCTTGTGTCCGTCCTGGAGACGGGTCCTCACGTGTCCCTGATGTTCTCTGTTCCACGGGACATCTGTCCCCTTGTGTCCGTCCTGGAGACGGGTCCTCACGTGTCCCTGATGTTCTCTGTTCCACGGACATCTGTCCCCTTGTGTCCGTCCTGGAGACGGGTCCTCACGTGTCTCTGAGGTTCTCTGTTCCACGGGACATCTGTCCCCTTGTGTCCGTCCTGGAGACGGGTCCTCACGTGTCCCTGAGGTTCTCTGTTCCACGGGACATCTGTCCCCTTGTGTCCGTCCTGGAGACGGGTCCTCACGTGTCTCTGATGTTCTCTGTTCCACGGGACATCTGTCCCCTTGTGTCCGTCCTGGAGACGGGTCCTCACGTGTCTCTGATGTTCTCTGTTCCTCGGGACATCTGTCCCCTTGTGTCCGTCCTGGAGACGGGTCCTCACGTGTCCCTGAGGTTCTCTGTTCCACGGGACATCTGTCCCCTTGTGTCCGTCCTGGAGACGGGTCCTCACGTGTCTCTGATGTTCTCTGTTCCACGGGACATCTGTCCCCTTGTGTCCGTCCTGGAGACGGGTCCTCACGTGTCTCTGAGGTTCTCTGTTCCACGGGACATCTGTCCCCTTGTGTCCGTCCTGGAGACGGGTCCTCACGTGTCTCTGATGTTCTCTGTTCCACGGGACATCTGTCCCCTTGTGTCCGTCCTGGAGACGGGTCCTCACGTGTCTCTGAGGTTCTCTGTTCCACGGGACATCTGTCCCCTTGTGTCCGTCCTGGAGACGGGTCCTCACGTGTCTCTGAGGTTCTCTGTTCCACGGGACATCTGTCCCCTTGTGTCCGTCCTGGAGACGGGTCCTCACGTGTCTCTGAGGTTCTCTGTTCCACGGGACATCTGTCCCCTTGTGTCCGTCCTGGAGACGGGTCCTCACGTGTCTCTGATGTTCTCTGTTCCACGGGACATCTGTCCCCTTGTGTCCGTCCTGGAGACGGGTCCTCACGTGTCCCTGATGTTCTCTGTTCCACGGGACATCTGTCCCCTTGTGTCCGTCCTGGAGACGGGTCCTCACGTGTCCCTGATGTTCTCTGTTCCACGGGACATCTGTCCCCTTGTGTCCGTCCTGGAGACGGGTCCTCACGTGTCCCTGATGTTCTCTGTTCCACGGGACATCTGTCCCCTTGTGTCCGTCCTGGAGACGGGTCCTCACGTGTCCCTGAGGTTTCTACCTTCTGTACCTGTTACAGGTTTCAGTAGTTTGACTCCTGAGGGTGAAGAACAGAGGACGTCTCACCTCGTTAGAGACCAGGAGACAAACTGGGATTTGTGAATATGGGATAAATACAAATAAAATGTGATTGATTTATTGATTCTCTGCTCCTCATTTACTTTGTCACTCTATTTCCTTTTCTTTTCCTCATTTACCTCAGTTTTTTCAGGGCCAGGACCAGAACCAGGAACAGGACCAGAACCAGGGCTACACCTGATTCCATAAGGACTTTAAGGTGGACTGGGGCTCATCTGTGGTGTCGGGCTTTTCTGTTCTTGATCACTTACGTAGATTCTCCGTTCACATGAGGTCAGACTCTCACAGGTCAGAGGATCAGGGTTCTCTGGTACCGTGTCCTAAGGTACTGCATCCTAATGTACTGTGTTCTATGGTACGTGTTCTCTGGTACATGTTCTCTGGTACATGTTCTCTGGTACGTGTTCTCTGGTACGTGTTCTCTGGTACGTGTTCTCTGGTACGTGCTCTATGGTACGTGTTCTCTGGTACGTGTTCTCTGGTACGTGTTCTCTGGTACGTGTTCTCCAGTACGTGTTCTCCGGTATGTGTTCTCTGGTACGTGTTCTCCAGTACGTGTTCTATGGTATGTGTTCTATGGTACGTGTTCTCTGGTACGTGTTCTATGGTATGTGTTCTCTGGTACGTGTTCTCCAGTACGTGTTCTATGGTATGTGTTCTATGGTACGTGTTCTCTGGTACGTGTTCTCTGGTACGTGTTCTCTGGTACTCTGTTCTCTGGTACGTGTTCTCCAGTATGTGTTCTATGGTACGTGTTCTCTGGTACTCTGTTCTATGGTACGTGTTCTCCAGTATGTGTTCTATGGTACGTGTTCTCCAGTACGTGTTCTCCAGTACGTGTTCTCCAGTACGTGTTCTCCGGTACGTGTTCTCTGGTACGTGTTCTATGGTATGTGTTCTCTGGTACGTGTTCTATGGTACGTGTTCTCTGGTACGTGTTCTCTGGTACGTGTTCTATGGTACGTGTTCTATGGTACGTGTTCTATGGTACGTGTTCTCTGGTACATGTTCTCTGGTACGTGTTCTATGGTACGTGTTCTCTGGTACGTGTTCTCTGGTACGTGTTCTCCAGTACGTGTTCTATGGTACGTGTTCTATGGTACGTGTTCTCTGGTACGTGTTCTATGGTACGTGTTCTATGGTACGTGTTCTATGGTACGTGTTCTATGGTACGTGTTCTCTGGTACGTGTTCTATGGTACGTGCTCTATGGTACGTGTTCTATGGTACGTGTTCTATGGTACGTGTTCTCTGGTACGTGTTCTATGGTACGTGTTCTCTGGTACGTGTTCTATGGTACGTGTTCTCTGGTACGTGTTCTCTGGTACGTGTTCTCCGGTACGTGTTCTCTGGTACGTGTTCTCCGGTACGTGTTCTCCGGTACGTGTTCTATGGTACGTGTTCTATGGTACGTGTTCTATGGTACGTGTTCTCTGGTACGTGTTCTATGGTACGTGTTCTCTGGTACGTGTTCTCTGGTACGTGTTCTCCAGTACGTGTGGTTGTGACGTCATTTCCTCTCAAACACAAACTGGTTTTATTTCTTTATTAACACAGAGTTACACAGTGCTCACAGACTCACACAGTTTCACAACAAACACACAACATTAATGGATTAATTGATCAAGGTGGTCACCATGGTAACAGCGTTGATCTGGACAGAAGCTCATTGAGGCCAAAATTCAATAAGAACATGATGAAATGATCAGATTCTTAAAACATGAAATTGATCTATCAGGTTCTGAGCTGAAACTTACAAAGATAAAAAGTCTGAATGAGACGCAAGAGAAACATAATTCTGGTATTTTAGGTAATAAGTTATAATAAGTGTGATAATGGTCAATTTGAAATATTGATCCAGAGCATTTACTTTTTATTAGAATTTTAAAATTAACATGGATCTCAGTTCTTATTTTCTCATTACATTTTTATTATTCTGCATTTATTTCTTTGTTTCATACATTTTGACAGAAATGAGCTTCTGTCGTTCTGAGACGGAACGAACCTGAAGAGAAACAAACAGAATCTTTTTCAAATATAAATTAATCGACTACACAGACGTCGCTAAAGATGACGACAAACATCGAGTGGAAAACATTTTCAGCAACTTTTTCTAACAGTTAATTTTTACAGTCACAAACAGGGTGATTCTCACAACTCAAACAACACGTGGACGTCATGTCTGACTTGTTTGTGGTCACATGACATCACAGCTGACATACATGCTCAGTTTAAATGTTATGAATGAACGAGTGAATTATCTTCAGTTGAACTTTCTGAACAAACTTGGACAGGAAACACGTTTGAAGATGAAAATCACCTGATATCTGACTCGTCTTGTTTCCACATGTGACGTGTTGTTGTTTTTTAACAGGAAGTGGAGGAAACACGGTTCCATGAATTAATCTGTTCTTATATATTTGTGGATATTTATGTTCTACAGGTTCTATCTGATCTTAGGGTGTCAGTATAACGTCTGGTTCTTCTTCTATGAGGATCAGTAACATGAACAGAACCTGGACCCTCATGATCCACGTTCACCAGGTGAGTTCTGGTGAACTGAGGTGTAGCTGCAGGTTGGAGCGTGTGAACATTCACTGGTTCCAGTTTAACCAGTTTGATCGTTTCCATAAGTGCTGTGTGTCCTGATCAGCTGATTGGTTTGTGAGGACGCCGCCTGGTGACGTTCACACCTGTTTCCTCTCTCACATTCTGATGTTTAGGAAGATGAGGGGACATTCCCCAAAGACGCCACCGTTGTCTCCCTCGGCGAGTACTCCACCTCCTCCTTGTTGGGGTGGGAGGAATTGTCGGATTTGCTGCGGCTGAACTCGGCGCCCATGATGGGCCCGGTGAACTTGGTGTGGGGCCGGATGCAGGAGGTGCAGCACAGCAGCGTTTTGAGGAATGCGCGGCGCATTTCGTTGCTGGTCAGTGTGTAGATGAGAGGGTTCATGGCGGAGTTAAGGACAGCGAGTGCCAGGAACCACTCAGCCTTGTAGAGGATGGGGCAGCTGAGCGTCTCGCAGGCCACGTCCAGCAGCAGGAGGACGAAGAGCGGCGCCCAACAGGCAATGAAGCAGCTCAGGACGATGATGACGGTCTTCAGCAGCGCCAGCGACTTCTCTGAACTCTTGCTATTGGCACTGGCGTTGCTGCGTCCGTTGGATACTTTGCGGAAGACAAGTTTGCGGCTACGTGTCCGCACCAGTGCATAGATTCGAGCATAGAGCACCACGATGGCCATGAGGAGGATATTGAACACAGTGGTGCAGAACAGGATGTAGGTCTTGTGGTAGAGCGGCAGCACGGTGGAGCACTGCGTCATGCTCTGGATGCAGTTCCAGCCCATCACCGGCAGGCCTCCCAGCACCGCCGCAATCATCCACACGGTGCTGATAAGCAGAAAGACCCGGCAGGTGTTGCCGTTGTTGTGCAGCTTCATCTTCAGCATTGTGAGGTGGCGCTCAATGGCGATGGCAAGCAGGCTGAACACGGACGCCGCCAGCGCCACGAACATGCTGCCCTCTCTGAAGAACCACTGCGTTGGCGACAGCTTGTAGGTGTTGGCGCCTGACAGCAGGATGTTGGCGGTGTAGACGACGCCGGCCAGCAGGTCGGACAGGGCCAGGTTCCCAATGAAGTAATACATGGGCTTGTGAAACTTCTTGGTTCTCCAGATGGTTGTCAGGACCAGGATGTTCTCCAGGATGATGAAGCAGCACACGATGATGAAAACCACAGAGTCGGCCTTCAGACCTGAGTCCTGCTCCGTCTTGCGGAACTTACCGGTGTAGTTGTAGTGTTTGGAAATCAGGTCGGAGTAGCTGGGTTCAGCCATGGCCTGCTGCTGCAGCAGGAGTCCAGCAGAGGGCGCTCTGTCCTCAGACTTCAGAGAACCGTGTCAGGTAGTGATCCTGAAGAGGGGCGGAGGAAGTCCAGGCTGCTGGACGAGGACATGGTCCTGCAGAGAGACACCAACTGTAAGAGACTCATCTCAGATCGGATGAAGATTAAATCACTGATCATTCAATATTTGTTTGAAATATCGTAATAATAAACGTTGTTTTATTCATTTCGTATATATTCGTATTTATTCAACGAGTTAAATTATCAGGTTGTTTTTTTCTTCAGCTAAATGAAATAATTCTGTTCAGCTCATATCGTTTCTATTCGTTTCTATTAGTTTAATTTAGTTTCTATTTTCTATTAGTTCAGTTTAGTTTCTAATAGTTTCTAATAGTTTATATTAGTTTCTGATCTGATCTGATCTGATCCGGTTCCCACGTCGTCGTTTTAACCACAAACCGTTAAATCCGTGATCAACTGACGTGAGTTCAGTTAAACGATGTTTAAATATTTTAATCCTTTAAAGTTTAAAACTGAAGCTTCGAGTAAAAACATATGAACAGAATAAAGTTTCTTTACCTTCAGACGGAGGAAGAAGGAAAACGGTCCGACTGCAGCGGGACACGGAGCAACAATACACACACAGAGTAACACACACACACAAAGAGACACACACTCAGAGAAGAGAGAGAAGAGAGAGAGAGAGAGAGAGAGAGAGAGAGAGAGAGGAGAGAGAGAAGAGAGAGGAGAGAGAAGAGAGAGAAGAGAGGAGAGGAGAGAGAGAGAGGAGAGAGAGAGGAGAGACGAATAATAAGAAATAGTAGTAGAGAGGAAAATGCAAATACTCTGCATGAAAGAAAAAAGTGCTGCAGGGATAAGATTAACATACATTATTAACAAATATACTGTTTTATTGTTAAATCCAATATTTACTTTCTTACATGAAAAACAAATCAGCTGCTGGTTCTATTGATAAATTAACATATCATTTTATTTAACACAAATATCTGTTCTTTTGTTTCCTGTGAGAAACATCCAGCTGACCCCCCCCCCCCCCCCTCTTTGACCTCTGACCTCTGATGTCATCAGGGAGCTGGGGGTCAGATAGTAACTCTCACTGTGGACCTGGTCTCTGGAGTCATTCAATAATAATAATAATGATATTTATCGGTGTGATGATGTGATTGATTATAAATGTTCGTTGTTAAGGATTCTAACTCGTGACATATTTAAATCTCACAGTCTTAATGATACTGGGAGCGTTGGGTTCTGATCATGTGACCAGTGCTCCGTGGGTTTCCTGTTCACTGGTCACACAAAACAGAGCTGAACACAAAGTGGTGGTGGTGGGGGGGGGGGGGGGGGGGCTCATGGGTAACAAAGGCATCTTTCCTCGGAGCTGCATAGCTGAGCGTCACCATGACGACCGGTGGAGGGAGAACGGAACAGAAGAACCACAAACTACATCTACAGACACACAAACACAAACTGCAGCACACAGTCACACACAAGGCCCTGGTCTGCTTTCAGGCCTTGGTTCTAGACCAGAACCTTAGGATTGGTGCAGAGTTACAGGACAGAACTACAATGGTCTTAGTTATGTTCTGTGTCCTGGTCCTGGTCTTGGTCCTGGTGCTGGTGCTGGTCTTGGTCCTGGTGCAGGTGCTGGTGCTGGTCTTGGGCCTGGGTGCTGGTGCTGGTGCTGGTGCAGGTGCAGGTGCAGGTGCAGGTGCTGGTGCTAGTCCTGGTGCTGGTCCTGGTGCTGGTGCTGGTGCTGGTGCTGGTGCTGGTGCAGGTGCTGGTCCTGGTGCTGGTCCTGGTGCTGGTGCTGGTGCTGGTGCTGGTGCTGGTCCCACTCAAGTGAAGGTGACATCTCAGTAGCGCTGTGATCCCATTAATATTTGTTGGGTTGAATCAAAGATGAAGTGATTAGAACTTGGAGGTCAAAGGTCACCGGGACCTCACAGCAGGAGGTGAACGTGGCTCCAGAGGAGATCCGGTTATTGAGGTTATTAATATGGAGGCATTTCATGTTGTAGTTCTGTTTTGTTACATCTGAAGGAGAGGTCCACCCCCCCTCACCCCCCCTCACCCCCCCTCCCCACAGAGTGTGAAGCTGCTCAGCCTGGACGTCCCGCTGCAGGGGGGGGGGGGGGGGGGGGGGTAGTCGTCCTCTTAACATTCAGTTCAGCTCATTAATGCAAAGCTGCAGTGGATCTGAATGAGTCGCTTTTGTCCTGTAATTGGAGCTGGTTCTGTGGCAGCCAATGAGAAAGCAGGGCCCCTCACCCCCTCACCCCCTTTGTGTAACGTTGGTTTCTGGGAAATGAACCAATCACAGCTCAAAGTGGAGAAACAGCAGAACACATGATGTTCTCCTGTTTAACATCTGGACACATCATCTGGAGAACAGGTGACGATAGAACGTTGAATCAGAAACTTCAACGTGAAGACCAGTAAAGATAATAAACGTTCTACCTGTACACTGACAACACAGGGTTCTCCGCAGATCACAGGGTTCTCCACAGATCACAGGGTTCTCCACAGATCACAGGGTCCTCCGCAGATCACAGGGTCCTCCGCAGATCACAGGGTTCTCCGCAGATCACAAGGTTCTCCGCAGATCACAGGGTTCTCCGCAGATCACAGGGTCCTCCGCAGATCACAGGGTCCTCCGCAGATCACAGGGTTCTCCGCAGATCACAGGGTTCTCCGCAGATCACAGGGTTCTCCGCAGATCACAGGGTCCTCCGCAGATCACAGGGTCCTCCGCAGATCACAGGGTTCTCCGCAGATCACAGGGTTCTCCGCAGATCACAGGGTCCTCCGCAGATCACAGGGTCCTCCGCAGATCACAGGGTTCTCCGCAGATCACAGGGTTCTCCGCAGATCACAGGGTTCTCCGCAGATCACAGGGTCCTCTGCAGATCACAAGGTTCTCCACAGATCACAGGGTTCTCCGCAGATCACAGGGTCCTCCGCAGATCACAGGGTTCTCCACAGATCACAGGGTTCTCCGCAGATCACAGGGTCCTCTGCAGATCACAAGGTTCTCCACAGATCACAGGGTTCTCCACAGATCACAGGGTTCTCCACAGACCAGAACTGATCCTTGATCAGCTTTAGACGACTTCAACAGCTGCTTAGACTCATGGGTAGTGTAGTGTTCAGGAATGAGTCAGTTCAGACAGATCTGACATCAGTTCTGATCCTGTTCACACGTTAATCTCTTTAATCCTTTTTCACAGACTTTATCAACAACTGACATCATGTTCATGAGTATTAGTATAAATCTGGTTTAAACATTGACAGAACGTGGTTTTGAATGTGGAGCTGAAGAGAAACAGTTAACAGGCGAGTTCTGTGGTCGACTGGAGCCGAACAACAACCCCCCCCCCCACCGCCCTTCACCCTCCTCCACATCACTGGAGAGGAGAGAGTCCATTATGTTACCATCCAACATCCATCATCCAACATCCATCATCCAACATCCAACATCCAACATCCATCATCCAACATCCAACATTCAACATCCAGCATCCATCATCCAACATTCAACATCCAGCATCCATCATCCAACATCCATCATCCATCATCCAACATCCAACATCCAACATCCATCATCCAACATCCAACATTCAACATCCAGCATCCATCATCCAACATCCATCATCCAACATCCAACATTCAACATCCAGCATCCATCATCTATCATCCATCATCCAACATTCAACATCCATCATCCAACATCCATCATCCAACATCCAACATCCAACATCCAACATCCAGCATCCATCATCCAACATCCATCATCCATCATCCAACATTCAACATCCATCATCCAACATCCAGCATCCATCATCCAACATCCATCATCCAACATCCAACATCCAACATTCAACATCCAGCATCCATCATCTATCATCCATCATCCAACATCCAACATCCAACATTCAACATCCAACATTCATTATTCAAACAGCCATTAACTGGTCCCAGTTGAAAGAGGGGGGGGGGGGGCATGTTTACCACACAGGGGCGAGCGAGGGGGGGGGGGGGCATGTTTACCACACAGGGGCGAGCGAGGGGGGGGGGGGCATGTTTACCACACAGGGGCGATTGAGGGGGGGGGGGGGGGGGAGCGAGGCAGAAGAGGTTTTTCCCAGCAGCTCATTCACGGCCGAGCTGCGTCTCCCTGGAAACCGAGAGAGAGGGAGAACTTTTTATTTGAGCTTTAAAAGATTCAATTAAATTAAATGAAGAATTGATCTTCACGTGTATTTCAAAATCTAAAAATCTAAAAAATTACATTAAAAGACTAAAATAATCTGAAAATATAAAATGATTTTGTGTGTTTCAGTTTTCTTCTGTTTGTTCTGTTTGTACAGCGTCAACGTTTTTATCTGGTTCTTTATTTCAAGACTCAGATATAACACTAATAATAATGAGAATGATAATAATAATAATAATAAAAACAATAACAATAATAATAATGACGTTAAGAACAGATGATGTTGAACCTTGTTAAGATCTATGAGACAAACTGTGATTTGTGAAAATGAGACAAAACTAATCAAATGTGATTGATTGATAATAAAATGACAAGAAACACCAGTAAAAGTTGAATTTCTGTAACTTCACTGAGAAAGATGTTTTCTTGTATATCTTCTTAATATTTTTTTTCTAATTGTGAAACAGGAAGTTTACATAAAGTCAACTTTACTTACAAAATAACATTCTAACTATTAGAAATAAAATCCAACATCTCGTGCCCTCAGTTGACACTAATACGTCATCAAAGAAAAACATCATCTCATCATCTTTACTGAATATGAATCTCGATATGATGAAGATCTGTGAGAAACTAACAACGAGCAGCTCTGACGACTGGGAGAGAAAAACCTCTTCGACTGGGAACCAGTCAGGGGGGGGGGGCGAGCAGGGGAATGGGGAGAAGAGGAGAGAGAGAGCGGATATATATATCATCTTTGTTTATATATATATATATATATATATATATATATATATATATACACGCACCGAAACAAAGATGGTGTCCGGTTATTTCGTGAAAAAGTATTTAACGTAATTTTATCTTCACACAGAATCGAACAGAACTGAATATGTTTTAAATACGTAATGTTTTCAACGTAATTTGGTGAAACGTGTTGACGCACGAGCAGAACGTATCGCGGCCCCAGAGGTCGTGAACAATCAGGATTTTACGCCATGCCGTATTCCGTCTGTGGACGAACACGAGACAGTAGAAGCACAAAGTGAAGCTAAGGGCAGATTCCTCCGGTAGACCATGAAGCAGAATCTCGAAACACAAAGTGAAGCTAAGGGCAGATTCCTCCGGTGCAGCTGCGGAGTGTCACGGCTCCGGACGCCGCACTATGCTGTATCTGATCGGCCTGGGGCTGGGGGACGCCGCGGACATCACGGTGAAAGGGCTGCGGGCGGTGGAGAGCTGCTCCCGGGTCTATCTGGAGGCCTACACCTCGGTGCTGACCGGGGGGAAGGAAGCGCTGGGTGTGTGGGGGGGGGGGGGGGGTGTGTGTGGGGGGGGTGTGTGAGTGTGTGTGTGTGTGTGTGAGAGAGAGATTGATCCTGTGTGTGTGTGTGTGTGTGTGATTGATCCTCAGGAGCAGCTCTATGGCAAGCAGCTGATCCTGTGTGTGTGTGTGATTGATCCTGTGTGTGTGTGTGTGTGTGATTGATCCTGTGTGTGTGTGTGTGTGTGATTGATCCTCAGGAGCAGCTCTACGGCAAGCAGCTGATCCTGTGTGTGTGTGTGTTTGATCCTGTGGTGTGTGATTGATCCTCAGGAGCAGCTCTATGGCAAGCAGCTGATCCTGGTGTGTGTGTGTGTGTGTTTGATCCTGTGTGTGTGTGTG